>JAXQQM020074915.1:0-120290 GCA_034641835.2 Pinus albicaulis | reverse complement strand
CCAGACTTGGAAGAAAACTCAAAGTTTCTATGTAGCTACATAACCCAATTCCAATTCAAGAAATACAAAACTTAATGAATAATAACACTGAAAAGTGTTATGCTGCTACTGAGCTCCATTCTGTAGAAACAAAAATCTCAACGAGTTAAAACTCAATTCATGGACCATTGAAGGGATAGATTCAGCATTCAGTATTACAATGAGAATATATGAATTACACCAATCTTATCTATGCATTCATAAGTAACATCTGACAAACACCTTTGGCATCTAGCTTTTAGATTTTACTGGAGATGCATGAACCATTATTTAAACAAAATGCAATCTTTTGGGAAGTCCATTCAAATGTGGAACATTACTATGGAAGCCAAGTTCAACATTGATATAGCATGCATTAAATTTGTTTGCATTGAATTGTTGTTGTTTGAAATATGCTTGTGTTTTTGCTAGAAGTAAATCCACCACGCACTAGATTTCCTTTACCCTACAATATTCACCATGATTGTCCATATATCCCTAGGGAAGCGTTGGGCCGATCTGGAACTGTAGTTCAGCAGAACTTTAGATTGGGCAGAATCCTTGAGGAGTCCACCTCTCGGATCATCACCTTGCTACGGGAGACCAAATCAGAAGTAGCAAGATGGACAAGCTTCAGTTGGTTATAGAGTGCCAGAGTCTGAGCAGCGTAGAGTAGAGTTGGAAGCAATGTAGGAAGGCACAGTGCAGAGTCAACAACAACGCAACAACTTCAGAGGGACAATGCAGATCCTAGTAGCAATCAGATCTTCAGTACGAGATGCATCCTACTGAACACTTAGTTCAGATTTTGCATGTTTTTTTTGTTGCAGTGCAGTAGCATGCATGGTCAACAACAACATGGATGCAACAACGCGGTGTTGGTGGGCAACAGCGTCAGACATCAGCAGCGCAAAGGGGATGTTGCAGAATCAGAGCAGTACTTCAACTGGATGTATTGCTAGAGCACATTCCTCGCTAACAGGGAGTGTTGATTTCTGGTAGCATCAAAGGTGCTCTAAGTCTCAAAATTTGCAGGGAGGCTTAGGCACATGTATTCCAAAGAACCCAGAAAGGATTTTGGAAAATTCCACTCAGATTATGTTTTATGGAAATAATTAATTATTTTTAATGGGACCCTAAGTCTAAACTTAGGAAATTAAAAAAATTAATAAATATTAATTAAAATAGAGTGTGAATCTTCTAGAAACGTCAGAGATTAAGTCAAGTTAATCTTAGCCATTGATTAGCGATTTAATCTCGATTGTTGAATACTCAATGAGAAGATTATAAGGACTTGATGGATCATTTGGAAAATAGATCGAGAATATTTTTGCAGAGAGGGGCAGAGATAGTTTTTGGTTGGAAGAGTTTCTTGTTCCAGAGAGTGCAAAGAAGAGGAGGCAGTAAAAGCCACATAGAGCAGCACAGAGCCAACCGCGCAAAGGCTATGTAGGAACTCCATAGAGCTTCAGAGGGAGTTCGATTTTTTGTTGAGGAAACAATCGGGGTTTAGTGCCAGTAACCAGAGGGAGTTTTTGGAGGCTAGAAGGGGCTCGTTTCCAGTCAGCAGAGAGATATAGTGCAAAGAGAGAGGGAAATTTTAGTTGTGACGCAAGGACCGCGCAAAGTGACGCAGTCACTGCATAGAGGCAGCGCAGAGCAACTCATCTCTAGCTAAGGTCAGTGTTGGATTCCCGTGGCAAAGTGAGATCTTCTCACGAGATTTTATTTGTCAGCTTTCCTCTATATGATTTGTTAGTTTCGAACATCATAGATTTGTACTCATAAAATTACTGCATAATAAACAAACCCTCAGTTGCTGCATCGATTTTCCCACATTGGGTTTTTCCGGGGACATTGGTCCAAAAATAACGGTGTCATGTGTCTATGATTTACTCTTGCTCAGATCTTGTTTCTGCACATTTTTTTCCGCAATTTAATTTTGTGAAGGATATAGTGTATGGGTTTCAGTATATACCGTAGAACACAGTAAATAATTTTTTCAAGTAATTAACAAATATAAGAATTCTCATCAGTTGCGGCAGTAGTATTCGGGCAATCGAATTTTCACATGGTATCAGAGCTTGCTTAGCTGAGTTGTGATTTGCTGAGGAATTCAAGCTAGAGATCTGAGCAGTGAGGGGCATAGATAACATCTGGAGAGGAAGAGACTTTCTCAACTAGTGGAGCATTAGTCAGAGAGAGGCAAAAGAGATCTAGCCAAAGCAAGCACTGAAGGAAGAGGGCTGACGCAGTGACTGCGTAGGCTCACGCAAAGGAAGAGGAAGGGTTTCAAAATTTTGCTGGTGGATCAGTTTTGGAGGCCAAGATCCGGAAAGTGGCACTGGGAGGCTATTCCTCAGGGTCCCAGGAGGCAAAACAACTTGGCTGGGGCTGAACTCTGAGCCTGGAAGGGGGTGACGCAGAGGCTGCAAGGTGATTTCCAACGAAGGAGATGAAGGCAAGGTTGGGTTCAATTTAGTCATCTTCAAGGGTAGAGTACCACGGGATGGAGGACGAGATTGGTTTGGGCACATTTATGATTTGTCTTGGGCATTTTATCTTCATCACAAGTCCGAGTTCAAGTAGATAGAAGTCACACCTGTTAAGGGTGATTTTGATGACAGTTTGGGATTGTTGTGAAGGTGTCATTCTCCTTGAAGCCATCTACACTAGTTTGGGTCAGCTACAGCTAGGCCACATGGCTTAAGAACCCTGTCCTGGAGGCCAAGAACCTACAGCAAGAAAGCCACAGTCAGGGCTGCTTTATCATGAGGCTGTGTAGTGGGTTTTGAAGCCTATAAGAAGGTTTATGGGCTACCAGCATTTGAAGAGTCTGGTTGAAGGTAATCTGCAGTCTAGTAAAGGTATTTAAGGTTGTGAATGGGGTAGTTGCTAACTGTGTTTACGCCCTAGTCAGTCCTACCAGAATTGCAGAGAAGACACAAGTCCTTGGAGCCTACACCAAACATCAGATTTGCAACCTTGTTGGAACCTTCCTCTTATCTAAGGGCAGTGGTATTAAACCTTCTCATTTGAAAATCATTCTGACTTTGAAGTATTGTATTCTCTCTCTGCTGAACATTTGACATTAATGATAAGAAGAATTGATAAGGGTTTTCCCCATCTTGACGTTTTTCCTTGGCTTGAGCCATATTCGTATGTTCTTTTGTCTTGGTTTATCTTCAACATTTATTACTTATGTTCTTTCATTAGTTACACTTATGATTAATGAGATTGCTAATGGATTAATGGGAAAATGATGTAACTAACCTAAGCTAACAATATAACAAGATTCCACTTGGGAAAACAAGCAGAGTTTGCAGCACCTAGTTTTACAGTTGCTTGGGGATAAGCAACATCTGGGAGGGGAGAACTGTGATATCCCTTCCTAAATAATTTTGTCAATAGTACCACAAATTTTCCATTTTGCTAATTTTGGGGCCCTAAGATAATTTTGGAGAGGAAACATAGGACAAGGGGGTCGAAATGTTTGCCTTGGTGTAATGTGGGGGCCACCTCCCCATCTAATATGCACTCCTTGAGGAGAGATAAATCATATGGCCAAGGGAAGAGGTTTGAATTGCTTAGTGAGGGGCCCACATGGAGGAAATGAACATAAATTATAAATAGGAGAGAGGAAGCAACATTTGAGGCCTTTTGATAATTTGACATTTGAAGTGTTGCTCTAGCTGTTTAACAGAGTTACATAGTGTTGTTCAACACAAGAGTTTCTCAAGGAGGAAGCTCAACCTTTCTTCGACGGACTCTGAGTACCACCCTAGGAAGGATTCTTCATAAGTTTCAGGAGTTGGATAGAGGGCCACGCATGTAGTATGGTTTTTGAGCAACTGAGACGCATTCAGGAGGCCACACAGAGAGTTGAGGAGGAAGAGTTGGAGTTGGGAGTTGTAGCATTGTTGAAGTAATTTTTGGTCAATTCTAGGAAAAAGGAGAAAGATTTGCAAGGGTAGAATTCAACACAAAACATCAAACTGATTTTCCGGAGGAGAAACTATGTCATCCTACCCAAAAACTGCGCAATCATTGTGTAGGCACAATTGTGGGGTGGCTTGTGAAGGGATTTTGAGAGATGGGTTTCTTGGGCTTGGCTTGGGGTGCAATTGAGAAGATTTTTCTAGCCATTTTGGGACATTCATTCCAACATTAGTTTTTGTTCTAGTTTTTCTGCACTTAGAGGAGGGTCAAGCAATTTGGGGCCATTTTTTGAGCATCAAAACCAGGGCAAACCCTTTCTGGGTTTTTCTAGGTTTTTGACAAGGATTCCATGTCTAATTTATCGGAATTTTCTGAGCAGTTAGTGTTGAGATTTTTTAGTGTTGGGGTAGCATCGGATGTGCTCTAGCTCCCAAACTTTGTGGAGGGACTAGAGTACGTGAGATCTGCAAGACCTAGAAAGGGATTTGAGAAATTCCATCCAATTTAAGAGATAATTAATTAATTAATCTTTTTAATTAAGGACCCTAAGTTTGACTTAGGAAAATTAAAAGATTAAAGGTAATCAATTTAAACATGTGATGGAAATTACTTAAGTCACACGAATCAAGCTTTCTTTTAATCTTAGCCATCGATTCAGGATTAGATCACAGCTGTTGGTTTCCCAACGAGAAAAGTATGAAGGAAAGACTTGGGGTCAGTTGGAGAACACACACGGAGGCGGAGCACTGAGACTAAGCTGGAATTCTAGGGCGTGGTTTGCTAAGAATTTCCAGAAGTGTTTCAACTGCAACGAGGGGTAGTATTGGCGAGAGGGATGATCTGATCCCAAGCCAAGAGTCAACAAGAGGCAGAGAAGCAGCAGTCAGAGCAGTGCAGAGGGAGCAACAACTGCACGACGTAGAGGGCTCAGTGCTACGCAGGTGCTATGCAGGCCCAAAAAGTGCAGTGTAGAGGCAGCAGGAGGCCATCAGGGTTTACGCAAGCCTAACTACGGCAACGCAGGGACAACGTAACCCAGTCTGGGGTTACGTAGGCCTCTCCTGAGCAGAGGCACACACAGGCTAGCAGAGCTTACACATAGGGCTTCAGAGCTGCGCTGGGGCTTCTAAAGACAGAAAAGGGCCGAGTTCTGTAAATCCTATTTGGGGGTTGTTTCAGAGATGGAAAACTGGATTGATCTCCTCTTTTTATTTTTATTTTTAATTTCTAAATCACCTTCAAATTTGGAGTAGGTTTTTTGTTTTTTGTTTTTTAATTTCTAAATCACCTTCAAAAGCTGCGGGAGGTGCAGCATGTTAACTCACAATTAACAGGATGCCACGTGGGAAAACAAGCAGAGTTTGCAGCACCCAGTTTTACAGTTGCTTGGGGATAAGCAACATTTGAGAGGGGAGAACTGTAATATCCCTTCCTAAATAATTTTGTCAATAGTACCACAAATTTTCTATTTTGCTAATTTTGGGGGCCTAAGATAATTTTGGAGAGGAAACATAGGACAAGGGGGTTGAAATGTTTGCCTTGGTGGAATGTGGGGGCCACCTCCCCAACTAATATGCACTCCTTGAGGAGAGAGAAATCGTATGGCCAAGGGAAGAGGTTTGAATTGCTTAGTGAGGGGCCCACATGGGGGAAATGAACATAAATTATAAATAGGAGAGAGGAAGCAACATTTGAGGCCTTTTGATAATTTGACATTTGAAGTGTTGCTCTAGCTGTTTAACAGAGTTACATAGTGTTGTTCAACACAAGAGTTTCTCAATGAGGAAGCTCAACCTTTCTTCGACGAACTCTGAGTACCACCCTAGGAAGGATTCTTCATAAGTTTCAGGAGTTGGATAGAGGGCCATGCATGTAGTATGGTTTTTGAGCAACTGAGACGCATTCAGGAGGCCACACAGAGAGTTGAGGAGGAAGAGCTGGAGTTGGGAGTTGTAGCATTGTTGAAGTAATTTTTGGTCAATTCTAGGAAAAAGGAGGAAGATTTGCAAGGGTAGAATTCAACACAAAACATCAAACTGATTTTCCGGAGGAGAAACTATGTCATCCTACCCAGAAACTGCGCAATCATTGTGTAGGCACAATTGTGGGGTGGCTTGTGAAGGGATTTTGAGAGATGGGTTTCTTGGGCTTGGCTTGGGGTGCAATTGAGAAGATTTTTCCAGCCATTTTGGGACATTCATTCCAACATTAGTTTTTGTTTTAGTTTTTCTGCACTTAGAGGAGGGTCAAGCAATTTGGGGCCATTTTTTGAGCATCAAAACTAGAGCAAACCCTTTCTGGGTTTTTCTAGGTTTTTGACAAGGATTCCATGTCTAATTTATCGGAATTTTCTGATCAGTTAGTGTTGAGATTTTTTAGTGTTGGGGTAGCATCGAATGTGCTCTAGCTCCCAAACTTTGTGGAGGGACTAGAGTACGTGAGATTTGCAAGACCCAGAAAGGGATTTGAGAAATTCCATCCAGTTTAAGAGATAATTAATTAATTAATCTTTTTAATTAAGGACCCTAAGTTTGACTTAGGAAAATTAAAAGATTAAAAGTAATCAATTTAAACATGTGATGGAAATTACTTAAGTCACACGAATCAAGCTTTCTTTTAATCTTAGCCGTCGATTCAGGATTAGATCACAACTGTTGGTTTCCCAACAAGAAAAGTATGAAGGAAAGACTTGGGGTCAGTTGGAGAACACACACGGAGGCGAAGCACTGAGACTAAGCTGGAATTCTAGGGCGTGGTTTGCTAAGAATTTCCAGAAGTGTTTCAGCTGCAACGAGGGGTAGTATTGGCGAGAGGGATGATCTGATCCCAAGCCAAGAGTCAACAAGAGGCAGAGAAGCAGCGGTCAGAGCAGTGCAGAGGGAGCAACAACTGCACGACGTAGAGAGCCCAGTGCTACGCAGGTGCTATGCAGGCCCAAAAAGTGCAGTGTAGAGGCAGCAGGAGGCCATCAGGGTTTACGCAAGCGTAACTACGGCAACGCAGGGACAACGTAACCCAGTCTGGGGTTACGTAGGCCTCTCCTGAGCAGAGGCACACACAGGCTAGCAGAGCTTACACATAGGGCTTCAGAGCTGCGCTGGGGTTTCTAAAGACAGAAAAGGGATGAGTTCTGTAAATCCTATTTGGGGGTGTGAATCAATCCAGTTTTCCATCTCTGAAACAGAGGTATTGCTATAGATTTTTTCTCTGTCGGGTTGACCAATAAGGTGCCCAGATTTGCTGTACTTAGAATCTACTTAATAATAAAAACCCTCCAGTAGCTAGAAGACCGATTTTCCCGCATTGGGTTTTTTTCGAGGACAATTGTCCAGAAAATCTTGTGTGTCACTTTGTCTATGTGCATGTATTCAGTTTAGATCTGGATCTGTGTAGGCCGTTAAAGTGTTTACTTCAATGTTAATAATGAACATTTCAGATTAATAACTTGTATAAGTAGGAGAAGTAAATCGTGATTTAACAGTAGGGTTTCTACATAAGTAATATTCATAAATTTTCACAGTTAGGAGGGGGCTCATCAGGGTATCAACACAACCAACAGTGCAAAAATCACAAGGTCAGTGCAGATTTTTAGTGGGAAAATTGCAGCAATAGTTTGGCATTGATAAAACATCCACCTGAGGCTTGTAGCTTGCCTTGTGAAAGCCAGGGTGCTTATTTTTTTTTATATTGTACTCCAACAATATATTATAATAAAATTTGCCTATTTTGGTGTGTTTGGAGCATTTTTGTTTTATGGGCGTTTGCTGAAAAATATTTGTGTTGGGTTTATTGCATGTTTTTGTTATCACTCTTAATTTTACCATTGGGAATATTATACCTTGAGAGGCTTGATCAACATATCAAGTCAGATTTGAAACAACAGTAAAGTAATCCTTATCGATCGAAGGACATTCTTTCAAGCACACATGAAGAGCCTAGGAGACACCTTCATTGAATGATAAAATGATAACATACTTTGAGCATCTTTTGAGTTGACAATAGAGTGCATTTATCATGACATTAATTGAGCTTTCTTCAAGCCTTTGTTGAAACAATAGTCACTCTTGAAGCATAGTTGAAGACCAACACTTGAAGAGTTGTTTTTTTGAAGCAATCACCATTGGAGTATTGTTGAAGACCAACACTTAAAGACTTGTTTTGTTGGAGTAGTCATACTTAGAGCATAGTTGAAGAACAACACTCGAAAAAATGTTTTGTTGGTGCAACCATAAAAGTTTTGCTGAAGCAGACATGAAGTTTTTGTAGAGGCAGATTTGAGAGCACTTTCCAGACCTATCTTGGATACATTTTTTAGAAGTATTTGAATTTTTTGATGGAGGCTTGAAGCAGTTTTGAAGTCACCCAAAGGGATTGAAGCAAACTGAGAGGGTTGGATCTGTAGAGGATTGGAGTTGTCGTACAAGGTTGGAGCTTGGATTTGTAGTTGAATTTTAGAGTCCTCATTCAGGGTTCAAGCCTTGAAGGAGTTAAGGACTTTGTTGTACAAGTTGAAGCTTTGGTTTTTAGATTCCTCAAATTCATTAATAAAATTATTTTCTTGTTGCACATCTTGTGTTTTGGTTTAATTAGTGATTTTAAATGGCATAATATAACAATTGTAAAGAAATATTGATTCAACCCCCCTCTCAATATTTCCAACACTAGCACACCTTACATTTTTTCCACCTTGCAATATTTTTGCTGACATGTTAGAAGGAATTTTCACAATGCAATGTTATTGTTCGTAATTTGGTTGTTCATGATAGAAGGAAATCTAACATGTGTTAGAGTTCCTTCACCTTGGAATGTTCTTACTAGCAATGTGCTTGTGCTTGTGTTAAAACAAAATATAGCACGCACTAGATTTCTTTTGGCATGCAATGTTGTTGTTGGTAGTATGCTTGTATTTGTGCTACATGTAAAGCTAACACTCATTAAATTTCTTTCACCTTGCAATGTTGTTATTGGAAAAATGCTTGTGTTTGGTCTAGAAACTATGCTAGATTTCTTTTGGTTTGCAATATTGTTGTTGTCTAATTGGTTGTTTATGATAGAAGGAAATCTAGCGCGTGTTAGATTTCCATCACCTTGGCAATGTTATTGGAAATGTGCTTGTGTTGGGGCTAGAAGTTGTGCTAGATTTCTTTTGCTCTAGAATAATGTTGTTGTCAATTTGATTGTTTATTATAGAAGGAAATCTAGCACGTGTTAGACTTCCTTCACCTTGGCAATGTGCTTGTGTTTGTGTTAGAAGGAAATATAACATGTGTTAGGTTTCTTTTGGCATGAAATGTTGTTGTTAGTATGCTTGTATTTGTGCTACATGTAAACCTAACATGCATTAAATTTCTTTTACCTTGCGATGTTGTTATTGGAAATGTGCTTGTGTTTGTGATAGAAGTTGTTCTAGATATCTTTTTCCATGCAATGTTGTTGTTGGCAATATGCTTTTGTTTATGTTGGAAGCAAATCTAACACGCTAGATTTCTTTCACCCTACAATGTTGTTGTGTGCTTGTGTTTGTGCTATGCATAAATCTAACACGTGTTAGATTTTATTCACCTTGCAATGTTTTTATTGCCAACATTCTTCAATTTTGGCTCGAAAGAAATCTAGCATGCGCTAGATTTTTTTTTTCATTGCAATGTGGTTGTTGACAATATGCTTTTGTTTGCGCTAGAAGTAAATATACCATGTGCTAGATTTCTTTTATCTAGAAATGTTGTAATGTGTTTGTGTTTGTGCTAGAAAGAAATCTAGCATACATTAGATTTCTGTCACCCTTCTATGAGTTTATTGACAATGTGTTTGTATATGCGTTAGAAGGAAATCTAGTGTGCACTAGATTTCTTTCGCATTGCAATGTTGTTGTTGGCAATTCAATTGTTTGTGCTAGAAGGAAATCTAGTATGCGCCATATTTCCTTCACCACAATGATGTTATTGGAAATGTGCTTGTGATTGTGCTAAAAGGAAATCTAGCATGTGCTAGATTTATATTGCCCTAGAATGTTGTTGGTAATATGTTTGTGTTCATGCTATAACAAAATCTGGCATGCGCTAGATTCTTAAGCTCTAAAATGTTATGTGTTTGTGTTTGTGCTAGAAGGAAATCTACCACACTGGATTTCTTTTGTCTTGCATAAGGTATTTTTGACAATATGCTTGTTTGTTATTTATCACTGGGTTTTCCTAGAAGTTGTGTAAGAGGAAAGTATACACAGAGGTAACCACAAACCAACCTTCAGATGCAGAATCTAGCCAATCTGCATCCAGAGAGGGCTCTCTCTTTATGATTTATCTTTGTTCTTAGAAGGTTTTAGGCTAGTTATAGATCCAAGAATTTGTTTGTAAATGGTGGAATCCACAAATTAAGGGCAAGGTTGAAAGTTTTCAGTCCATTGGGCTATGGAGTCAAAGGATGGCTTTACTGGATTTCTATTCTACGCACAAGATGGCTTTACAGGGCAAGATAGCTAGACAGAGAACAATCCTTAAAATTTAAAGTGGATGGGATGATTTTGAAGGGATGAAAGGCAGCTAAGAATCTTTCACCATGTTCAAAAGAAAGAAATGAGATGACTACAAACAAAGAGCAATGAAGAATTCTTTATTACAGTAATCAACAGTGTTTAAATTAGCAAAGCAGGAGCATTTAAGAATTCATGCTTATAACTAATTTAGAAGAAAACATTAAGAATAATAACATTTGAAAACAGAGTACAATTAAGCAAATTATGTTTCAATCCTTTATGTATATTATTCAGAAATGGATATGATGGTATTATAGACTAATATAAAATTTCAGACAAAGGGTAGAAAAACTTATTGAACTGTAGTCCAACACATGAATCCTGCAACAAGTCCAGTGCTTTAAATCGTCATCCAGTAAGCCACGAAAAATTTCTCAAAAATGCTTTTATTCCGAAAATCTCAATGTTACAGCAGAGTAATAGAATCCACCCTCAATACTCTCTTTGAGGGTTTATTTATACACAAAATAATCTTAAACAATCTTACACTATCTTAGCCAATAACCTAGGCTGACTTAAAGCATAATTTACAAACAAACAAGAGACAAATGGTCTCGTGGATAGAATAATGGGTAAATGCCGATGTGATGTTCCTTTCTTCGTGGACGTGCTGGAGGTAAGTGCTGAAATAGGGCTCTGTGTTGTCCCTTGCAGTATTTCTTTGGCTTGTTGGACACTCTTTGTTTCTACGGATACTCTTTAACTTTTCATCTGATACTCTTTCATCTGTTTTCCTTTTTACTTTTCACATAATAGTAAAAGATAAAATTCTTATGCTGAAGATAATTTTCATAAAATTTCCAACATTTCTCTCCACCATTGATCATCTGGTATCATAGTTCTTCTGAATTTCCTCAATGTCTCATCTGCTTCTGTGAGTTTGTAGAAGGTGGGCTCATTAGGAAACAGATACCTTATTTCATGTTCTAGATGAAATAAATTCCTTACTCTATCATAGATATTTCTCCCTGTTGGTAATGTTGATTGTGGTAAACTAGGAGAACAAGCAGCTGTATTCTGAGCATGAGCATTTATTCTCTTTATATAGGCTTCTAAGTCCATTATTTGATCCTCTGTGAGCATAGGACTTGGTAACCCACTATCCAACAAAGCTTGAAATTTCTCTCTGAAAATGTTGATATCAACCAAAATATCTGTGCACTTCCTTTCTAAATTCTGCATGAAAGTTCTCTTGATGAAAACTCTCTTTATTTCCAAAACTGTGCCTGTCCTGTCATCAATCCCTAACACTGCAAGCTGTTGCTTTGTCCTGGTGTTCAAAAATTGAATGAGCTGATTGGCCTGCTCAGGCCTGCCTCTTAATTCATTTCTGGTTCTATTTATTTCTTCTTGGGCTATTTTAACCAACTCATTTTGTTCAAAAATAGCTTTAATAGAGGGCCAAATACCCTTTATTAACTCAATGATGTTACCCCAAAGAATGTCATTTATTTCGTTTAAAGGCTTCTCCAATGAAAGATCTTTTTCCAGAGCCTGAACCAAATTTTCCAACCTTTTTATCTCCCTGGTGTTATCAGCAGCTGTCTTTTTAGATGTGTCATATTTTTCCTCCAATTTTACTAATTGCAATTTTGTTTCTTGGAGTTCTGTGACCCTGAGTTGTAGACTTTCCATCTGCTTTATTAATTCATCAGAATTCAAACCAGAAGTGTTCACCTGGGATGGCTGTATCTGCTGTCCTGTTGTTGTAGTACCTGTTGTTGATGTCTGCCTGATAGTTTCCTGTTCCTGCAAAGCTTTTTCCAATTCCTTCTCCGTTTCACTTAGTCGCTCAGTCATATTTAGGAGCAACTCCATTATTTCTTCTTGTGAATTCCCTTTTAGAACTTCTTGGGTCTGAGGGTGCCTTGAGGCTGGCAATTTTAGCTGCTTCCTCAGTGCAGCTATGTCATCATCTTTCTTCTTTATTAATGCCTCAATACTTTTAATGTCTTTGGGGTTATGACCCAAGCCAATAATTATGTCTTCTAAAGACTTTATTCTATTATCTTTAGCCTGTGAAGAGGCCTTCTCAATGTGCAATTGTGCAACTGTGTTATTCAAAGAATCCTGCAGCGTTATAGCTGTCATGGCCTTATTGGTAAGAGTAGAATAGACCATTTCCCCAGTTTGTCTGTGTAGCTCTATCTGGTCCAGTGGATGGATATCTTTCGCCAAAACTTCAAAATTTGTTCTGATGTAGTCAGCTGCTGAAGTGGGCTTTGGCACCTTTGTTTTGAAATGGCTCATCAGCATTTTACCTTGTGAAAGGTCAAATGCTGACATTAGCCTTTCTTGATTTTGGGGAGCCATCTTCATGTACTGATCATATACCTTCATTTTCAATGGATCATTCTTTGCTTTAATATTAATGAAGGTTCTTTTAATATCCCCTGTGTCTGTCTTTGGTGGTCTGAAAGAGGATACCTCGGTACTTAATTGCTTTTGTAAAGCTTTCCCTCTCTGGCTTATGTTTGTTTCACTTGCTGTGCCAGTTTGCTGACTATCTTCCCTTCCATCATCAAATACTTCATCTATAATTTCCACATCTGGAGGTGGATTTGGTTTCTGTTTCTTGACCTGATGTACCTGTGAGGTTTCTTTTGGAGGAGTGGTGTCTGAAACCAGCCTTTTCTTCCCTATTTCCACATTTGATGGAGTCTGTAACTCTGGAATCTGTGGATGCTGTACATGAGTGGGAGAAACCTGTGATTGTTCAAGTGCTTTGGAAGTTTGTGGTTTCTCTGCCATAACCAAAGTTTCAATAACCTGGATTACAGGTTCTTTTCCTTTACCCTTTGATTCTGTTGCAACTGGTGAACTGCTTTCCTGTAATGCTTGCTGTAGAGTTGCTGCTGAGGAAGTGCCAATGTAGGGTACCTGCACTTGACCATAAGATTCTAGGTCAAAGTTTTTCTCAACATCTTTCATCATTTTATTCATTTTGTCAGCTTCACTTTCTTCCTCAACAAGTGTTCCTTCAATCCATTCATCTTGATTGGCATACTTTTCTAGATCAGGAATCTTGTGGTGTATATAAGGGGATGATTTATTCTTTAATCTCTTTTCAAAAATAAAACCAACTGGGTCATAAGGAACCCAACGGAAAGATGTTTGGAACTTTCTTTGCAATATATTATCTGCCTCTCTCTCAGCCTCTCTAGAGTTGCAGATGAAAGGACCTAATTGGCTTTTGATCCTTAACTGAGCTTTCTTCTTTACATTACAAAAATGAATCACATCTGAATTGTTCATCTGCCTGAAGTATTCCAAGGCAAAAATCCTCATGGGCACATATCTGGGTAACTTGAATGGACGTAATTCACATCCATAAATTCTGATGACTGTATGGTTTTGATACAAATACCAATCCCCAACTTTATAACTCTTTGATAGTTGCAAGGTCTTTCTAATTTCATTACTGAGTCTTGGGGGAGGAATTCCTGTTAACAAAGTTGTTGCAGGATATACAAACTGGTCAATGAATTCAGTGTAGGAATAGGGAGACTCGGAGGAAAAATGAATTATGGGGGACCAAAATATGACTGACCTGGGGTTTCCCTTGGCATCAAGTTTTTGAACAGGGAAAGGGAACCTTTCTGACTGATAGTAGATAATGAGATGATAGATGACTGAGGAGTATTTAAAAACTTTTTCAGTATCTAGCCTTATGAATTGATCATGGATCTTGTTGGCTATGAAGGAAGCAAAGTCATATTTGATCTCAGGAGGTTTCCCCAGAGTAAAAATGGATAGCAAAGCCAAGGTTATCTCATCCACATATTCACTGGTGTTGAATCCCAAGACAAAAGATATTATATTTACAATAAGCCTTCCCAATGTATTGAAATAGCAAAAACCATAGGGAGGAGACTCTTTTGGCTGATGCTCAGGTAACATGAAAGTTTGACACATGAATTTTAGCTTTTCTGGGGTTAATTGCCTAGTTTTCTCAATCAATCCTTCCATGGACAATGGTGCTAATTCTTGGTCTGGTTCAAAGTGTAACATGGCATTGATAGCCTGGGGAGTGATGGGAAACATAATACTTTGATCAGGAGCTATTACAGCCCTCCGTGTGGGATCATAGTTTAAATGGCAATAATGGATGATTTCTGGGAAAATAAGGACTGAGGGGATGATATACCTTGGGAGATTGGATTCCCACAACCCTATAAGATCTTTCCCCTTTGAGTATTCGTCTCTGCAGCGACAATAACTCAATAGGGGATCTTCATCAAAATGCAAGTCTTTAATTTGGAAATCTTCATCTACCAAAGGTAAATAATCCAATTCACGGTGAGGAGCATTCAGTGGAGTGATATTCAGAGCTGCCGGGGCCTCCATTTTGGTTCTTGTGGATTCAAAATGGAGGTTTTTGGTTTTCCTCACAGGCCGGGCGGGATTTCTAAAATGAAGGAAATTGGCACAATTTGTTGGTCCAGGGAACAATTACACAGTTTTAAAACCTCTGGGGAAGACTCAGTGATGATTCTAATCACTAATTCAGCGAAAAACAACGAAAACTGAGTTTTACTTGCAGTCGGGGCGGAAAAGGATAAATACCTGTTTTTTAGAAGGAAGCTGGTTCTTTAACAGGTAACAAGTGATGGCGGGACTGTACTTGAACACGGGCGCAGCGGAATCTTGGAGTGAATCAGTCAATTACAGTGGAAATTCGAAAATCGCAGCAGGGAGCACTGTCGTTTTCAAATAACGAAAATAACAGAAAAACACGGAAAAATGGCTTTATTCACAAGTTAAAAGGGTTTTTTATTTTTCCGAGGCGTGACGTCATCAATGTACGGGCTGACGTATGCAAGGTCGGGCGGTAAGCGGTAAGCGGCAATTCCACAAAGTGATCGCCACGTGGAAGGTGAACTGTTGAAATACCACTCGTTCCCCGCTCGTTAAAGTTCTCACAAAGGATGGGTAGCGGGGTTTACGTGGATCGTTGATCTGCGGAGGGTTGATCCGATGGTTGAAGCGATGGGGGAATAAGCGGAGGTTTCAGGTGTGGGCCCGTCGGGTTATAAAACATTTAAAGTTTAATTTAATCACCCCGGGAGGCGTCTAATAGGTGGAGGGTAAGGTTATTAGTTAATTCGGATAATTAACTAATCCCGTGCTTATATAGAAAAAAGGGAGTTGTGGCGGGGTTTTGCTGGGCGCGGGTAGTAAAAGGCTGCGTTAGATGCCAGGTGGATGAGCCACGTTGGCACGGGGTTTACCGAAGTTTTATTTGGAATTAAAACTTTAGTTTTATTCATATTTTTGTGTTTAAACATACATATCGCATGTTTAAAGTTTTTATATATATATGTTTTATTATATGATAAATCAATTAATACAATTAATTTACCATAGGGGCGGGATTATTATATAAAGGTATAATTTAACCAAAGGGCTTATATGATGGGTTTTCTTTTAAATGCACGGGGAAATAATTACTTTGGTTAAACTATATAATAGAGGGGTTTTTTGGGTTATTTATAAAAAGGGAGTTATATACTTAGGATAGGGTATTTTACTAGGGATTTAGTAAAATAAAGTTAAATGTAAATATGGCAAAGGACAAGGAAACTCAAAATATTTTTGCACATCTAAGAAAAGTGATAACTTCTGAAGTAAATTACAATATCTTATCTTCAACACTTAAACTTGGAATAGCAAGTTATCTTGAGGGATTTTTATGGAATTTTGCATGAGTTTCCTAAGTAAAATGAGATTTTACTTAGGAAAAAATTGAAGGTGAATGATTATAATGATGAATTATTTCAAGTACTTAGGTCATTTTGATCATTAGGCCGAGGGTCCGGTCCCTCCAGAAGTCAAAGAAATGCCTTGAGCCCCTTTGATCTCCAAATACCTTAGTACTTTGGGGGAAATTAGTAAAACTTTTGAGGGGAAAGTGATAAGGGAGGTTAATGAATTTGACTTTGCTTGCTGTGATTTTCCAGTGTATTTCCTGCTTTATTACTTGTGATGAAAGTAAAGGATCAAAAACATATAGCAACATCATTCATCAGGTAACACTTTGCAGCACCATCTACCTACCCTATCTACTTAACACTACCATTTTCTCTTCTTTATTAGGGTGCATTTAGACTTGCAAACCCTTATCAATCTTTTCTTTTTTACAAGGCAAATCTATCTAATTCTACCCTTATTACATCCACGGGCTCAGATTAAGCTGTTGAGCACCTTTTATTAACTCTTCCTATCTACTTATCTGCCAAGATTAAACTGTTTGGCTAGATATTTATTCTCTAATCTATAACATGAAATTGAAATATGATTAAGCCAAGTTTAAACAGTTTGACTTATTCATGAATTGTGGCAAAAGTTGAACAAGCTACACACAATTATTTTATTACAAAAATGAAATAGTAGTGGCATTTGAATTTGCACACTTTCCTTGGTCTATTTTCTGCTTGGGGTTCATTTCTTTCACTTTTTTGACCATTTTATTCTTTTTACCCTTTGATTTTTCTTTTAGGGTATGCCCTCTTTACATTTTTTAAATTTTTTGATTTTTTGGTTTTTCAAGAATATGGAACACCTTTGCTCAAGAAAGAAGGTTTGAACATATTCCATAATTCAATCAAGACAATCATGAAAGATGAAACCTATTGGTATAGGAGTCGAACACTGGCTCCACTTGGGGATGGATTTTCCTTGTGAAAAGTCAAGAACAGCAGGTCAGATGCCTCAAAATGTCTTCAAACTGAAAGTATGAAATCTTCCTTCTTCTGGTAGCTTTATTTTACATATGACAGTGAAACTTTTGGAACTTAGGGCCTTCACTTCGGGCTTCAATTCCAAGAATTCACCATCCAATCCAAACTGCATTAACAAAAACAAAACAAACCAAGTTAGAAAAATCAGAACATTCTAGTAAATGGGATCAAAATAATGCTTAAGCATTCGACCATTTACTGTTCCTTCTTCAACTTCTGAATTTTCCAACTCCTTTAAAAAGTAAGTGTTGTTTCCCTGCAAGGCATGAATGATATAAGGCCCTTTCCACAAGAAATCAAACTTTCCATGTTTCCCTTTTTCTTCTCTCCTAGAATCCCATCTCAGGACTTTATCACCTAGTTGAAAATCTTCTGATTTAGTCCTCTTATCAAACATTTTCTTTAGTTTTTCCTGCAAGACTTGAGATCTTTGGTATACCTCTTCCCTGGTTTGTTGCAGGTGGATTGTTTGATTAATTCTTCTTTGAATGTCATTTGGCTCCACTTGAGCCTCCTGAAGTAATTTCATAACAGGAATTCCTAAAGATGATGGGAATCTTGCTTCCAGACCATAAACTAACTCATATGGACTAGTCCCAATAGATTTCTTAGTTGTAAGTCTGTCTGCCCACAATGCATTGGTCAGTTTCTTGTGCCAGTTCTTTTTATTTTCCTCCAACAATTTCTTAATGATATTGATCAAGCTTTTATTGGAGGATTCTGCTAGTCCATTACCCTGAGGGTAATAGGCTGTTGAATGGCCTAAAGTAATATGATATTTATGGCAGAAAATAATCATTTTCTTTGATTTAAATGCAGCAGCATTGTCTGTTATAATCTTTTCTGGACAGCCAAATCTCAAAAGTATGTTGGTTTCTAAAAACCCTATAATCACAGAATCATTGGACTGTCTACATGGGATGGCTTCAATCCATTTAGTGAAGTAGTCTGTGGAAGTTAAAATCCATCTATGTTGCCCTGAAGAAGGGGGATGAATTTCTCCAATAAAATCTAACCCCCATTGTTGAAAAGGTCTTTCTGTGGAAATTGGTTTTAAAGGCAAAGGTAACAACTTTCTTTTACCCTCAAATATCTGACATTTATGACAAGTTGTTACAAATTTCTTAACATCAGAAAATAAAGTTGGCCAGTAAAAACCAGCCCTTAAAATTTTGTCTGTAGTTGATTTCCAGTAGAGATGTCCTCCACAATCCCCTGCATGAAATTCGTTAAGTACTTTATCAGCTTCATCTTTTAAGAGGAAATTCAATAAGATTCCTTCATGATTTTTCCAAAATAAAGTGCTATCTAAAATACAATATTTCAAAGATGTCATTTTTAAAAATATTCTTTTTGTTCTGGACAACCCTGGAGGAGCTTGCAGGTTTAATAAAACATGAATTATATCATTATACCAGGGTGAATCTAAGAAAGTTTGACTGATCTGAGGAGTCGCCATCTCCTGCTCGTTATCCAGTTCATTGATGTCTAAGGCTTGGCAATTGGTTTCTGTCATGAGTTGTGCTAAACCTTGGCCTTTTATAAGTTTTGTTGGCTTAATCTCAATATCATATTCTAAAATGGTAGCTATCCACTTACCTCGTTTACCTTCAATGCCATCTTGAGTCAAAATATCTTTAACTACTGCATTAGGCACATATGCTATCACATGAGAATATAATATGTAAACTCTGAAATCTTTGATTGCTTTTACCAATGCAAAAGCCTGTTTTTCCATAATATTGTATTTTAGAGATGCATCCCTCGGTGCTTTACTAAAAAATTCTATTGGCTTTTCACACCCTTGGTCATCTTTTTGAAGTAAAACAGCTGCAACAGTATGTTCAGAAGCAAATGAAAAAATAATAAAGTCTCTATCAAATTTAGGACTGGTCAGAACTGGTGTGCTTGTTAAAGCCATTTTAATTTCCTCGAATGATTGTTTGGCTTCTACAGTCCAGTCAATGCTTGAATCTTTCCTCAACATGTTAGTTAGTAATCTAAGTAACTCTGCTAGACTAGAAATAAATCTTCTCAAGAAATTAATTTTTCCTATGAATGCTTGCAACTCTTTTATGTTTCTGGGGTGGGGTATTTGCAAAATTGCTTGAATTCTTTCTGGATCAATCCTAATGCCATCTTTAGAAATAATGTGCCCCAAGAGTTTTCCTTCTTCCAAACCAAACAATGACTTCTTAGGGTTTAAAGAAATCCCATATTTTCTGCACTTTATAAATACTTGCCTTAAGTGACCTAAATGTTCTTGATCTGTTTTAGAAAAAACAGTCAAATCATCTAGGTAAATGACCAGAAAATCATGTATCTCTTTAGCAAAAGCAATGTCCATTGCTCTTTGAAATGTAGCTCCTGCATTCTTAAGCCCAAATGGCATTTTGACATATTTAAACGTACCCCATGGTGTTGTGAATGCTGTTTTATCCTGATCATCAGGATGAACCAGAATCTGGTTGTACCCTGAAAATCCATCCAGTAGTGATATTCTCGAAGATCCTACTACCCTTTGCAGAATGTGGTCCATTTTCGGCAAAGGATAGTTGTCCTTTAAGGAAACTTTATTCAAATTTCTTAAGTCGACACACAGTCTAATTTCTCCTGTTTTCTTTCTTGTTGGTACCAGGTTAGAAACCCATTCTGAGAATCTGATAGGAGCTATAATCCCTGCTTCAAACATCCTTTTTATTTCCTTTTCAATTGATGGTAATAAAACAAGATTTATTCTTCTAAGCTTTTCTTTAAAAGGTTTCTGGTCTGGTTTCAAAGGTATAGTGTGTTGAAGGATGGATGTATCATAAGATTTGAGGTCTTCATAACTCCAGGCAAAAACGTCCTGGAATTATTTTAATAGTTCAACATATTTAACCTTTTGATATTTTGGAAGAGATTTGGACAACTTGACCATTTTGGGATTTTCTGGGGTTCCTAAGTTGCATTCTTCCATATCAGCCTTCACAGGTTCCATTTTAGGTCTAAATGGAATATCATTTGAGTCAAACAGATCTTCCAAAGGAGTTAATCCTTTGGGAAAATGATTATCCTTTAAATTAATGATTTCTGTCTCATCTTCTATGATCTCATCAGATTCCATGTGTTTCAAATTTTGCATGTCTTTTTCAGTGAATGTGGTTGGATGCAGCATATGAATTGCATTTTCTCTTGAAATTTCTATTTTTTGTTCCTTTCTTTGATTAGATTCATCAATAGTTATATCCTCATCTATATTACGGTTAGAAAACTCACTTTGAAGTGTCAAAAAATTATTGATTTGATTGTTATTCACAAATACTTGCCAATTCAAAATATTATCTGGTATTGCAGGCCTATGTCTAATCTCAGCTGAAAACTGATGATTAGGATCAAAAGGTAACTTGCATGTACTAGCAAACATTGCTAAACTGTGAGCATGCAAATTTTGTTTCCTGGGAATCTTGGCAAGTTGGGCTTGTAAAAATGTGTTGAGAATCTCTACAACTGTCTCTCTGTATTGTTTCAGTCTCATGTCTTTTGTTGAACATTCTCCTGTAATCTGTTGAATAATTAGTTCGGAATCTCCTATGATTGATACCCTAATAGCTCCTAACTTCTTGGCATGTTTAAGCCCTAATAAAAGAGCTTCGTACTCTGCCATGTTGTTGGTGCATTTGAAATTCAACCTATAAGCATGACCCTCTGCATGATTATTTTCAACATTATGTAACCAAATCCCAGCTCCTGCCCCTAGTTTTTTTACTGAGCCATCAAACTCTAAATGCCATAGAATTTCATGTTCATAATCTTCATCAATTGTTTTAAAGTGTTTCTTGACAGGAGCTAGTTGTTTAGTTTCTTCAGGTATTTCTTGATCATCTGGTGTTTCTTTGTTTTTAGAGATTTCTTCAATTTTAACAGTGGTTTTGTTCATGGTTTCCAATTCCGGAGCTTCTATTTCAGTAGGGAGATCCAACTCAGCATTGTATAAAATAAAAGAATCCATATCAGAATGTACAGAGTAAACAGGGAAGTTTTCAGGCTTCTCATGGCTACTAACTAAGTACTTCATCAAGGTTTCTCTATATAATCTTTTAGGCTGACCAAATACTGAAATAGTTGCATATGACATGTCTAGTTGAATAGATCCTCCAAGTTTAGCACCCCAAGATCTAGACAATAACATACCATATTTAGGTGGAATATCAACAACTACTATGTCCATTAAAACAGACTTAGCAGGGTATTGGACCAAAGTGACACACAGATCTTTAATTAAACCTAAACATTTTACCTGACTGGAATCAAATGAAAACAAATCTTTGTATGGTCTAGTAATATCTAGATTCAATCTTTCCATTACTGCTTTTGGCATCAAATTGTGAGATGCTCCAGAATCAAGCATTGCATTATGGAGTATCTTGTCATGAACATTCAGGCTTACATAAAATGGAGGAGTTCCTCCACTTTCTGGTTTGCCATTAACCTCAGGGCCAAAAAGAAGTTTGGGTTGATCATCAAGGATGTTTACTGAATCATCCAATCCAGTAATGTTAATGTTTAGGGACTTGGTAATCTGACTCCTATAGACATCATGTTTAGCCAATTCTGATAAAGGAACAGCTATCTTGAGTTTGCCTATTTCAGCCTCTAGATTAAAAGGTTTTTCCGTTTGAGTTTTAGTGTTTTGCACAATTGGGTTTTCTCTGTTTTTTGGGTCTTCAATGTTTTTCTCTTTTTCATGGGTGAAGTTTTGTTTTGAAGATGTTTCAGAACTAACTTCTACTGTTTCTTCTACATTTCCTACAGGAGGAGATGTATTAGACTGTTGTTTATTGATTGGTTGGTTGTCAGAGACATCTTCAATTATTGGATTTGAAGAACTGGGAGTTATCCTAGACAAAATTTGTACTTGGGGAATGTTTTGTACAGGGGGAATGTTTTGTTTACCTTTGACATTTTGTTTTGTGGTTTTATGTTTGCTATTCTCTGGTACATCAATCCGTCTACTTCTCAAGTTGTACTGTTTATGAACCTCATAAATTGCTGTGTCATAGCCTTCCTTGAAATCAAAAGTCTCACCTGAATGAGTTTGGAATGTTTCAAGGATGTGATTTTCTTGATCATCCTGGGATAGGAAGACCTCTGGTTCATTTTTGTCATCTGTTACGTTGTTTATTTCTACATCTTCTGTAGGTTCTTCAGAAGTTGAGCCTTCAACAAATTTTTCTTGGAAGGGTGGCCTAATGTTCTGATCAGGAACATTCTTTCCAGTATTTTGATTCAAATACCTCCTAAAGTTCGGGTTTCTTGCAACGTTCTGATTGTCAGTAGAAGACTTTCTTTCAATGGTTTCCACTCTGTCTCCTAATCTTTCCATACCTTTAATGATTACATACAGCTTCTTTTCAAAAGCTGAAGGTTCTTCATTCATAGGCATTCTTCTTTCTGCTCTTGCTCTGGCTCGTTTTTCTATCAGATTTGCTTCTACACTTACCACTATGCTTTTCATTTCCTCTAGTGTTTGAGGAGCTCTTTCCCTGAGGGAATAAGCTATATCAGAGTCAAAACCATCTGGAAATTTAACCAACACAGAATCAGGTGGGGGTCCTAGGTTTTGAGGAACTGCGTTATATGCTTCATTGAATCTTATGATGTAATCTTGCACAGTTTCGTTAGGTCTTCTTCTTAATTTCTCAAATTCTGATAGGATCTGAAGAGGATCCTTTTTATTCTCCCATCTGTTCAAAAATTCTCTATACAAAGCTTCTAAATCAGCAATACTGTTCGGGGTAAGAGCCCTAAACCAAGTTCTAACTTCTCCAGTAAGACTCTGAACGAAAATTCTCATTCGGATATTATCAGTATCAATCTCATAAAACTCAAAGTAATCAGTCATCCTTTTGGTGTGTTGTTGAGCTGTGTAAGTTCCTGATCCATCAAAAGGTGTGATCTTACTTTGATAATCTTGAGGTAAAGCTGGAGGGTTGGCTGGTAACTGTAAAGGGGCATATCGATTAGCCATTGGAAGATAAAGTGGGATAACAGGAGTTGATGATCTGGGAGGAGGAGATGGAGGAGTAGAAGGGATAACAGGTGTTTGAAAATTTTGAGAAAAAGTGACTGAACTTAGGGATGCTTCAGTAATCATAGAAATGTTTGAACTTTCTTTAAAGGTTTGTTCAGACTGAATAGAGTTATGCAATTCTCTATCAAGATGATGTGAAACAAATGTGTATTGCAAATCTTCAAAGAACAATGGATCTGGAACTAATCTAGATAATTCAGTTTCATAAAAATTCACAAACAAATATGTTTCAAATCGTGCATCAAAAGGAATGTCATCAATATATATAATTTTCACAGGACAAGATACAGATCTAGAAAGTGGTCTAGAACTTCCTGTACTCTCCTGAATTCCTCTTTCAGAACTTTCTTGACTTCCTTGTCTTCTAAGAATCCTGGGAATCAGATTTGGATTTTCAAATATTGGTGGTGGATTGGGGTCAGGGTTTGACCTAGTATGTCGAATCCTTTCTGAAGCCAGTTTTCCTAGACTATGTGTTTTTGGATTTTTGATTTTAATTGAAAAAAATAAATACAACTTCTACAAATTCTTCAAGAAATAATGATGTATGATTAAAATTTTCTCAAAGATCTGTTTAAACTAGAGGATCTGATTGAATATTTTGAAACTAAGATTTCAATATATAAGCTAAATCAGAGATAGACTGAAGCAGCATTTATTTACTTTTGCAATTGCAAAGCAAAAGAAATTTCAAAGGCTACCTGGCTGATCTTCAGACTCTGTCCATAGCTTATAAATCAAACAATAGTATCGATAAAATGATTCAGATCCCCAGTATGGTCGCCACTATGTTATCACTCAGGTTTTCCTAGAAGTTGTGTAAGAGGAAAGTATACCCGAGGTAACCACAAACCAACCTTTTAGATGCAGAATCTAGCCAATCTGCATCCAGAGAGGGCTCTCTCTTTATGATTTATCTTTGTTTTTGGAATGTTTTAGGCTAGTTATAGATTTCAAGAGTTTGTTTTGGGAAAATGGTGGAATCCACAAACTAAGGGCAAGGTTGAGGGCTTTCAGTCCATTGGGCTATGGAGTCAAAGGATGGCTTTACTGGATTTCTATTCTAAACACAAGATGGTATTACAGGGCAAGATAGCTAGACAGAGAACAATCCTTAAATTTTAAAGTGGATGGGATGATCTTGAATGGATGAAAGGCAGCTAAGAATCTTTCATCATGTTCAAAAGAAAGAAAAGAGATGACTACAAATAAAGAGCAACGAAGAATTCCTTATTATAGTAATCAACAGTGTTTAAATTAGCAAAGCAAGAGCATTTAAGAATTCATGCTTATGACTAATTTAGAGTAAAACATTAAGAACAATCACATTTGAAATCAGAGTACAATTAAGCAAATTCTGATTCAATCCTTTACGTAAATTATTCAGAAATGAACATAATGATATTATAAACTAATATAAAACTTCAGACAAAGGGTAGAAAGACTTATTGAACTGTAGTCCAACACATGAATCCTGCAACAAGTCTAGTGCTTTAAATCGTCATCCAGTAAGCCACGAATAAATTTCTCCAAAATGCTTTTATTCCAAAAATCTCAATGTTACAGCAGAGTAATAGAATCCACCTTCAATACTCTCTTTGAGGGTTTATTTATACACTAAATAATTAAAAATATCTCACACTATCCTAGCCCATAATTTGGGGTGACTAAGGAATAATTTACAAGTAAACAGGAGACACATGGTCTCGTAGATAGATTAAAAAGTAACTGCTGATGTGTTGTTTCCTTTCTTTATGGATGTGCTGGAGGCAAGTGCTGAAAAAGGGCTCGTTGCTGTCTTTTGGAGTAATTTGCTTTGCTTGCTTGATACTCTTTGTCTTTACGGATACTCTTTTAACCTGTGTAACTGATACTCTTTTATCTGTACTCATTTTATCCTTTACCTGATAGTAAAGATAAAATTTTCATCCTGACAATAACATTTACAGAATTTCCAACATTTCATTCCACCATTGATTATCTGGTATCATAGTCCTTTTGAGCTTTCTAAATGTTTCATCTGCTTCTATGAGTTTGTAAAAAGTGGGCTCATTAGGAAATAGATACTTCATTTCATGTTCCAAATGAAATAGATTCCTCACTCTATCATAGATGTTTCTCCCTGTTGGTAATGTTGATTGTGGTAAACTAGGAGAAGAAGCAGCTGTATTTTGAGCATGAGCATTTATTTTCTTTACATAGGTTTCCAAGTCCATTATTTGATCTTCTGAAAGCATAGGACTTGGTAAACCACTGTCCAACAAAGCTTGAAATTTCTCTCTGAAAATATTGATATCAACCAAAATGTCTGCGCACTTCCTTTCTAAATTCTGCATGAAAGTTCTTTTGATGAAAACTCTCTTTATTTCCAAAACTGCGCCGGTCCTGTCCTCAATCCCTAATACTGCAAGCTGTTGTTTTGTCCTGGTGTTCAAAAATTGAATGAGCTGATTGGCCTGCTCAGGCCTGCCTCTTAATTCATTTCTGGTTCTGTTTATTTCTTCTTGGGCTTTTTTAACCAACTCATTTTGTTCAAAAATAGCTTGAATAGAGGGCCAAATGCCCTTTATTAACTCAATGATGTTACCCCAAAGAATGTCATTTATTTCCTTTAAAGGCTTCTCCAATGAAAGATCTTTTTCCAAAGCCTGAACCAATTTTTCTAACCTTTTTATTTCCCTGGTGTTATCAGCAGCTGTCTTTTTAGATGTATCATATTCTTCCTCCAATTTTACTAATTGCAATTTCGTTGTTTGGAGTTCTGTGACCCTTAGTTGTAGACTTTCCATCTGTTTTATTAATTCATTAGAACTCAAACCAGAAGTGTTTACCTGGGATGGCTGTGTTTGCTGACCTGTTGTTGTAGTACCTGTTGTTGATGACTTCCTGATAGTTTCCTGTTTCTGCAAAGCTTGTTCCAATTCCTTCTCCGTTTCACTTAGTCGCTCAGTCATATTTAGGAGAAACTCCATTATTTCTTCCTGTGAATTCCCTTTTAGAACTTCTTGGGTCTGAGGGTGCCTTGAGGCTGGCAATTTTAGCTGCTTTCTGAGTGCAGCTATGTCATCATCTTTCTTCTTTATTAATGCCTCAATACTTTTAATGTATTTGGGATTATGACCCAAACCAATGATTATATCTTCTAAAGACTTTATTCTATTATCTTTGGCCTGTGAAGAGGCCTTCTCAATTTGCAATTGTGCAGTAGTGTTATTCAAAGAATTCTGCAGCGTTATAGCTTCCATGGCCTTGTTGGTAAGAGTGGAATAGACCATTTCCCCAGTTTGTCTGTGTAGCTCTATCTGGTCCAGAGGATGGATATCGTTTTCCAAAACTTCAAAATTTGCTCTGATGTAATCAGCTGCTGAAGTGGGCTTTGTCACCTTTGCTTTGAAGTGGCTCATCAGCATTTTACCTTGTGAAAGGTCGAATGCTGACATTAGCCTTTCTTGATTATGGGGAGCCATCTTCATATACTGATCATATACCTTCATTTTCAATGGATCATTCTTTTCTTTAATGTTAATGAAGGTTCTTTTAATATCCCCTGTGTCTGTCTTTGGTGGTCTGAAAGAGGATACTTCAGTACTCAATTGCTTTTGTAAAGCTTTCCCTTTCTGGCTTATGTTTGTTTCACTTGCTGTGCCAGTTTGCTGACTATCTTCCCTTCCATCATCAAATACTTCATCTATAATTTCCACATCTGGAGGTGGATTTGGTTTCTGTTTCTTGGCCTGATGTACCTGTTGGGTTTCTTTTGGAGGAGTGGTGTCTGAAACCAGCCTTTTCTTTCCTATTTTCACATTTAATGGGGTCTGAAACTCTGGAATTTGTGTGTGCTTTGCCTGTGTGGGAGAAACCTGTGATTGTTCAGGTGCTTTGGAAGTTTGTGGTTTCTCCGCCATGACCAAAGTTTCAATGACCTGGATTACAGGTTCCTTTCCTTTACCCTTGGGTTCTGCTGCAACTGATGAACTGCTTTCCTGTAATGCTTGTTGTAGAGATGCTGCTGAAGAAGTGCCAATACAGGGTACCTGCACTTGACCATAAGATTCTAGGTCAAAGTTCTTCTCAACTTCTTTCATCATTTTATTCATTTTGTCAGCTTCACTTTCTTCCTCAACAAGTGTTCCTTCAATCCATTCATCTTGATTGGCATACTGTTCTAGATCAGGAATCTTGTGGTGTATATAAGGGGATGATTTATTCTTTAATCTCTTTTCACAAATAAAACCAACTGGGTCATAAGGAACCCAACGGAAAGATGTTTGGAACTTTCTCTGTAATATATTTTCTGCCTCTCTCTCGGCCTCCCTAGAGTTGCAGATGAAAGGACCTAATTGACTTTTGATCCTTAATTGAGCTTTTTTCTTTACATTACAAAAATGGATCACATCTGAATTGTTCATTTGCCTGAAGTATTCCAAGGAAAAAATCCTCATAGGCACATATCTAGGTAACCTGAATGGACGTAATTCACATCCATAAATTCTGATGACTGTATGGTTTTGATACAAATACCAATCCCCAACTTTATAACTCTTTGACAGTTGCAAGGTCTTTCTAATTTCATTACTGAGTCTTGGGGGAGGAATTCTTGTTAACAAAGTTGTTGCAGGATATACAAACTGATCAATGAATTCAGTGTAGGAGTAGGGAGAATCGGAGGAAGAATGAATTATGGGGGACCAAAATATGACTGACCTGGGATTTCCCTTGGCATCAAGTTTTTGAACAGGGAAAGGGAACCTTTCTGACTGATAGTAGATAATGAGATGATAGATGACTGAGGAGTATTTAAAAACTTTTTCAACATCTAGCCTTATGAATTGATCATGGATCTTGTTGGCTATGAAGGAAGAAAAGTCATATTTAATCTCAGGAGGTTGCCCAGGAGTAAAAATGGATAGCAAAGCCAAGGTTATCTCATCCACATATTCACTGGTGTTGAATCCCAAGACAAAAGATATTATATTTACAATGAGCCTTCCCAATGTATTGAAATAGTAAAAACCATAGGGAGGAGACCCTTTTGGCTGATGCTCAGGTAACATGAAATTCTGACACATGGATTTTAGCTT
Organism: Pinus albicaulis; assembly: GCA_034641835.2. Classification (NCBI taxonomy): domain Eukaryota; kingdom Viridiplantae; phylum Streptophyta; class Pinopsida; order Pinales; family Pinaceae; genus Pinus; species Pinus albicaulis. The sequence goes on along the minus strand of JAXQQM020074915.1, from coordinate 91,907 downwards.
TTCTGGGGTTAATTGCCTAATCTTCTCAATCAATCCTTCCATGGACAATGGTGCTAGTTCTTGGTCTGGCTCAAAGTGTAACATGGCATTGATAGCCTGGGGAGTGATGAGAAACAGAACACTTTGATCAGGAGCTATTACAGCCCTCCGTGCAGGATCATAGTTTGAATGGAAATAATGGATGATTTCTGGGAAGTAAATGACTAAAGGAATGAGATACCTTGGGAGATTGGATTCCCACAACCCTATAAGATCTTGCCCCTTTGAGTATTCGTCTCTGCAGCGACAATAACTCAATAGGGGACTTTCATCGAAATGCAGGTCTTTAATTTGGAAATCTTCATCTATCAAAGGTAAATATTCCAATTCATGGTGAGGAGCATTTAATGGAGTGATATTCAGAGCTGCCGGGACCTCCATTTTGGTTCTTGTGGATTCAAAATGGAGGTTTTTGGTTTTCCTCACAGGCCGGGCGGGATTTCTAAAATGAAGGAAATTGGCACATTTTGTTGGTTTAGGGAGCAATCACACAGTTTTAAAACCTCTGGGGAAGACTCAGTGATGATTTTTAATCACTATTTCAGCGAAAAAAAAAGAGAACTGAGTTTTACTTGCAGTCAGGGTGAAAAAGGATAAATACCTGTTTTTAGAAGGAGGCTGGTTCTTTAACAGGTAACAGGTGATGGCGGGACCGTACTTGAACACGGGCGGAGCGGAATCTTGGAGTGAATCAGTCAATTACAGTGGAAATTCAAAAATCGCAGCAGGGAGCACTGTCGTTTTCAAATAACGAAAATAACAGAAAAACACGGAAAAATGGCTTTATTTACAAGTTAAAAGGGTTTTTTATTTTTCCGAGGAATGACGTCATTGACGTACGGGCTGACGTATGCAAGGTCAGGCGGTAAGCGGTAAGCGGTAAGTCCCCGCACCGCTTTTGGTCGAGGGTGGTATTGATCGCGGGGGGAGCGATTCCACAAAGTGATTGCCACGTGGAAGGTGAACTGTTCAAATACCGCCCGTTCCCCGCTCGTTAAAGTTCTCACAAAGGATGGGTAGCGGGGTTCACGTGGATCGTTGATCTGCGAAGGGTTGATCCGACGGTTGAAGGGATGGGGGAAAAACGGAGGTTTCAGGTGTGGGCCCGTCGGGCTTTAAAACAGTTTAAGGTTTAATCTAATCACCCCGGGCAATATCTAATAGGCGGAAGAGGTTATTAATTAGTCCTGATGACTAATTAATCTCATATGCGTAAAGAAAGGGGTTGCGGCGGGGCTTGGTTAAGTGGAATGCCAGGTGGACAATCCACGGTGGCACGAGACTTTTCTGAAGTTTTATTTGGAATTAAAACTTTAGTTTTATTCATATTTTTGTGTTTAAACATACATATCGCATGTTTAAAGTTTTTGTATATATATTTTTATTATATGGTAACCAATAAACATTATTTAATTACCATAAGGGCGGGATTATAATATAAAGATATATTTAACCAAAGGGCTTGTAAAGCGGGGTTTTTAATGAATTTTTTGGGAAAATAATTACTTTGGTTAAACTATATAATATAAGGGTTTTTGGGATATTTATAAAAAGGGAGTTATATACTTAGGATAAGGTATTTTATTAGGGATTTAGTACATAGAGTTAAAGGTTAATATGAAAAAGAACAAGGAAACTCAAAATATTTTGCACATCTAAGAAAGTGACAACTTTTGAAGTAAATTGCAATATCTTATCTTCAACACTTAAACTTAGAATAGCAAGTTATCATGAGGGATTTTTATGGAATTTTGCATAATTTTCCTAAGCCAAATGAGATTTTACTTAAGAAAAGGTTAAAGATGAATGATTATAATGATGAATTATCTCAAGTACTTAGGTCTTTTTGATCATTAGGCCGAGGGTCCGGTCCCTCCAAAAGTCAAGGAAATGCCTTGAGCCCTTTTGATCTCCAAATACCTTAGTACTTTGGGGGAAATTAGTAAAACTTTTAAGGGGAAAGTGATGAGGGAGGTTAATGATTTTGACTTTGCTTGCTGTGATTTTCCAGTGTATTTCCTACTTGCAGTATTTGTGATAAAAGTAAAGGATCAAAAGCATTTAGCAGCATCATTCATCAGATAAAACTTTGCAACACCATCTACCTACCCTATCTACTACTACCATTTTCTCTTCTTTATTAGGGTGCATTTAGACTTGCAAACCCTTTTCAATCTTTTCTTTTTACAAGGAAAATCTATCTAATTCTACCCTTATTACATCCAAGGGCTCAGATTAAACTGTTGAGCACCTCTTATTAACTCTACCTATCTACTTATCTGCCAAGATTAAACTGTTTGGTAAGATATTTATTCTCTAATCTACAACATGAAATTGAAATATGAGTAAGCCAAGTTTAAACAGTTTGACTTATTCATGAATCGTGGCAAAGGTTTGAAAAGCTGCACACAATTGCTTTATTACAAAAATGAAATAGTAGTGGCATTTGGATTTGCACACTTTCCTTGGTCTATTTTTTGCTTGGGGTTCATTTCTTCCTCTTTTTTGACCATTTTATTCTTTTTACCCTTTGATCTTTCTTTTAGGGTATACCCTCTTTACATTTTTAAATTTTTTTTTATTTTTTGGTTTTTTTTTTTGGTTTTCAAGAATATGGAACACCTTTGATCAAGAAAGAAGGTTTGAACATATTCCATAGTTCAATCAAGACAATCATGAAAAATGAAACCTATTGGTATAGGAGTCTAACAGAACCATTGAAGCAGAACTTGCTTCACTCTTAGTATTTAAGTATTAAGGGGTTTTCATAGTGCGTTATATTACATTTTCAATTGCGCTAAGTCATTCATATATGACTATCTCCATGAGAGGTAGTAGTAACTCACTAATTTCTCATGATTTTTGAATACTCCACTTAGAACTCGTTGCATTGGCTCACAATGTGAAGAACTAGGATTGAAACTAGTGAAATGAATCACATGGCATTATTCCACTTAGCGCTAGTTGCATTGGCTCATAATGTGGAAAATTAGGATTGAAACTAGTGAAATGAATCACATAGCGTCAATCATCACCACGCTTGCATAGGGTAACTAGGACTTGCACCCGATAACTAGGACTTAAGGGAGGTCACCCATACTGTGGGTAAGCGCGATTAAATTTGGAGTTTTCCCCACAATCAAGCCCACTTAGCTCGCTGCCCCATTTGGAAAAAATTAGTAAGTATTGTACCTCATGAACCATAAGTAAAGCTCACTTCACTCTTTGTATTTAAGTATTTAGAGGTTCTTGGAGTGAATTATATTAGATATTCAACTGTTTTAAGTAAGTCATTCATCTATCGCCATTTACATGAGAGGTAGTCATGGAAAGAGTGATAAATGACTCACATAATTAAAGCAGTTAAATCCCAAAAAATGATATCTAAAAATATTTTAATTTGAGAACTATAATTTTTATTGAAATTGATAAATACTATATAGAAATAAAATTATTGATATTTTATGATAAATTTCGATCCTAAATCAAATATTTCAATATAAATTTTTAATAAAAAAAAATGAGCATCATCCCAACTAGGATATTATTACAGAATATTTTATTAAGTAGTGGAAACAACGATATTACATAAAGAATTTGAGGCCGACCATTTAAGGGAAGAATACTTTATAAATAAAGAAGCAATGAACTTAACTAAAGGAACTATTTTTTTTTTTTAACTAAAGAAATTGCTTAAAAATCTAAAGCAACTAATTTATTTTTTTAATTTAAAATTTAAATTTTTTAATATATTAATTGCTTTATTATAAGTTACTAATTTTTAAAAAAAATTTATTATTTATTTTTTAATATATTGCTTAATTATAAGTAAATTCAATTATTTAATTATCTAAAATAACTTACTTAAATTAATTAAAGTAATAATATAAGGATTAATCATTAGGGAAGAATTTAAACTATAAAACCCTAGAATTTAAACTAAAAACCCTAGAATATGACAAACCCTAAAAATACTAAAAAAAATTATTTATAAAATTGATAATTAATATTAATTAATAAAATTAATATATAATTAAAAAAATAATAGCTTACTTTAATTAGTATTGACATGTATTAATTCAAGTAAATAAATGTTAATAAAATTAGCTATTATTTATAATTATTATACATTAATTCTATTAATCATTATTAATTCAATTAATTATTAAAATTCAATCCTAACTAATCCGATATTAAATATGATCAATATAAATATAGTTTATTTTTATTATTAATATTTTTATCAAAAAAGACTTAGATATTAATAATAATTATTAATTAATTAATTTTACTTTTATTAATAGAAAATCAAAATAAGTCGGGAGACTTATATGTACATAAGTGTCAAATTAATTGTTGTCCAAATTTTACACAGAGTTGGGATTCAGCCCCATGAATTAAAGCTACATTATCCCTTTGAAAATAGTTCATATTTCAATTAGAGGAAGTCTTCAAGGAATTATGGACCAACCTGGACAAATGAAATCCAATAATTTTGTCACTGTATGACATACAAAATGATAACCTTGATGTATAATGCAACAGGAAGATAGAAAAGGGTACTTGCACATAAACAAAATTAGATCAATAACTTATGAGGAATTTCAATTTTGTATTCCTAAGAACCCATTTAGATGTCAAAAGAATGACAAGCGTAACAATGGAATTGCAGAAAATAATGGAGAAACATATTATAGAATGAAAAATAGATTAACGACACAAACCCCGTGTCTATTAAAAAAGGGTACATATGCCAGAAATTTTGATGGGTTCTCTTAGTAGAGAAGAGCAAGGAAAAATAACGAAGGGTATCATTAAATAAAAACCATAAATTAATTAAAAACATATGGGCAACATCGAATAACAAGATGCTGAGTTTAGTGAGAATATACATACCTGTAGAGAAATTTTGAAGCCATGAAGCATAAACTGTTGGTAGGCCTCCTCGAGAAAAAGCTCTCCTTAGTTCCAAAAAACTCATAGGTGAAGACCGTGTTTCATTAACAAAATATTCAACCTACATCCAAAACCAAACAAACAAATATTAAGTGAGAAAGTAGAGATAAGGAAACCAGAATGAAATAATAAACTCAAAACTGAGATAAACAATGTACGAAATCATACTTCAAATGATGGAACAAAATCCATACCCAAAGAAAATTTAATATCATTATAAAACATTAGAGTGGTAGTAAGTTTGAATTTTAGATTAACTAGGTAAATTCCTTACATAGTATGCTCGGGGAATAGAGCAATTCGATTGGCCAAAGCTGAGTCTGAGATTGGCAACGATATTCAGCAATAAAACGAATGTTGCATCCATAATAAGCAATAGGTATCATTTTTAGAGGTTTGTGGTTAAGGAAACATAAATTAAGAAACACCATAACCATGAGGGGTTTCTACAGTGCATTATATTAGATATCATTTTTTGGATTCAACTGTGTTAAGTAAGTCATTCATATATGACCATTTTCATGAGAGGTAGTCGTAACTCACTAATTTCTCATGATTTTTGAATAATCCACTTAGCACTCATTGCATCAGGTGATGCTTACAGGGGTGAAGAAGTGGGATTGAAACTAGTGAAATGAATCACATAGCATCAATCATCACCTCTAGGGCTTGCACCTGATAACCAAGAGTTCCTGGGAGGTCACGCATCCCAGAACTCCTTTGGCTCAAGCGTGCTTGACTGAGAATATTTCCCCACAATCAAGCCCTCTTAGCTTGCTACCCCATTTGCAAAACCTTAGCAAGTATTGTGCCTCATGAACCATTCAAGAAGAGATCTCTTTACTCTTTATATTTTAAGTATGAGGGGTTTCCAAAATGCATTATATTAGATATCTTTTTTGGGATTCGACTGCGTTAAGTAAGTCATTCATCTATGACCATTTTCATGAGAGGTAGTCATAAATGACTAATTTCTCATGATTTTTCAATAATCCACTTAGCACTCATTGCATCGAGTGATGCTCACAGGGGTGAAAAAGTGGGATTGAAACTAGTGAAATGAATCACATAGCATCAATCATCACTTTCGGGGCTTGCAGCTGGTAAGCAGGACTTCGCAGGAGGTTAGCCATCCCAAAACTCCTCTGGGTCAAGTGTGCTTAACCATGAATTTTTCCCCACAATTAAGCCCACTTAGCTTTCTACCCCATTTTCAAAACCTCAAGAAGTATTGTGCCTCATGAACCATTGAAGAAGAGATCCCTTTACTCTTTTTATTTTATGTATGAGGGGTTTCCACTGTGCATTATATTAGATATCATTTTTGGGATTCAATTGTGTTAAGTAATTCATTCATCTATGACCATTTGCATGAGAGGTAGTCATAACTGACTAATTTCTCATGTGTTTTGAATAATCCACTTAGCACTCATTACATGGAGTGATGCTCACAGGGATGATGAAGTGGGATTGAAACTAGTGAAATGAATCACATAGCATCAATGATCACTTCCAGGGCTTACACTTGGTAACCAAGACTTCCCGTGAGGTCACCCATCCCAAAACTCCTCTCGCTCAAACGCGCTTAAATGTGAATTTTTCACCACAATCAAGCCCACTTAGCTTTCTACCTCATTTGCAAAACCTTAGCAAGTATTGTGCCTCATGAACCATTCAAGAAGAGATCCCTTTACTCTTTGTATTTTAAGTATGAGGGGTTTCCGAAGTGCATTATATTAGATATCATTTTTTGGATTCAACTGCGTTAAGTAATTCATCCATTTATGACCATTTTCATGAGAGGCAGTCATAACTCACTAATTTCTCATGATTTTTGAATAATCCACTTAGCACTCATTGCATCGGGTGATGCTCACAACTATGAAGAAGTGGGATTGAAACTACTGAAATGAATCACATAGCATCAATCATCAATTCCGAGGCTTGCACCCTGTAACCAGGACTTCCCGGGAGGTCACCCATACCAGAACTCCTCTGGCTCAAGCGCGCTTAACTGTGAAGTTTTCCCCACAATAATGCCCACTTAGATTGCTACCCCATTTGTAAAACCTTAGAAAGTATTGTGCCTCATGAACCATTAAATAAGAGATCCCTTTACTCTTTATATTTTAAGTATGAGGGGTTTCCATAGTACACTATATTAGATATCATTTTTGGGATTCAAATACCTTAAGTAAGTCATTCATCTATGACCATTTTCAGGAGAGGTAGTCGTAACTAACTAATTTCTCATGATTTTTGAATAATCCACTTAGCACTCATTGCATCGAGTGATGCTCATAGGGGTGAAGAAGTGGGATTGAAACTAGTGAAATGAATCACATATCATCAATCATCACTTTTGTGGTTGGCACTCGATAATCATCAGTAGCTTCAATCCCACTTCTTCACCCCTATGAGCATCACCCGATGTAATGACTGCTAAGTGGATTATTCAAAAATCATGAGAAATTAGTCAGTTACGACTACCTCTCATGAAAATGGTCATATATGAATGACTTACTTAACGTACTTGAATCCCAAAAATGATATCTAACACCATAACCAACTAAGACCTTTGATTCATAAACGTTGCATTGAAAAGGAAATATTAACTGAAATTCATCCTCAAGATGAAGAATAATTAACCTTCTACGTCATGGGTTTGGCTCTGCTTCCTGAGTTTAGCATGAACCTTTTTGAAACCGAAGGTATGTAGAAGAATCAAAGCTGGAATTCCAAAATGACAGTTCCAAAAGGTTGAAGAGACCAAAAGCAGTGTAGAGGAAGAGTAACCCTAATCAAGGATACAATGCAACCAAAACTGTCCACTTGTAATGCATCAAATGAAGGAAATTAACTAGGTATACGAGAGGCTATGTCGACAAGTCAGAGCCATGTGATGGATTTAATGGCCAAGATACTAATCATAAATGCCAGAAATCCTGAACGGATAGTAAAAATAAAAAATGTTGGACTTTAAACCATACAGATAGTGATTTAAATCCAAATTTCATTAATGCGTAGTTGATATGGAACTGTGCCATGGTGAATTTCATGAAAACTCTATGAAAGGCATGAAATTTCGTGTTAAACACAAAAAGGAGGTATATGTAGCATGCCCCAATCGTGTTATGTCAATCCACGCAGGATAGAAGAAATTAATGTATAGTGTAAAAATCTTAATAAGAGGTTTACATACAAAGTGTATTGGAGAAGGTCATCCATTACTTGTGTTATAATGTGGAGACTAGAATTAAGGTTTATAAATATGTGAAAAGCCCGAATAAAATTTAGAGGTTGAATGGATCACTTATGGGCCGAAAGTCCTTAGGTATGTAACTTCGAATAGTAGCCATATGGCTAAGGTCCAAACTATAAATTTAGCCAAGGATATGATTATCAACTAAAGTAAGTTGATAATATAGAAGCAAGTGGCTTAAGTATAAAAATGATAAGTTAGATAGAAGTCGAAATAAATATATATTTTGTAATTGTAACTAGAATGGAATTAAATTGGTTAGAACATAATATAAGAATTATATTATGCTAGAAATTGCATAAGAAGTATAGAATATATATATGAAATGAAAGTGGTAAAGATATGTAAATAATATAAGGCTTCCAAGAAATTTGTTGATGACAATTGTTGAATTTAAGATTAAGGAAAGCATAAAACTACTAGGCGATTTCATCGAAGAGCGACAAAACATATTCATGTAGTTGTCTATAATTACTCTTTAGACTATAAAAATAAAAATAAAAATTTGGAGGTGGATTTGTTACAATAAAGACACCATGATCCTTAAGACGTTTTTGAAGAGAGCACTCTGTTTCACTAATGTAAATCTTCCCGCATGAACAATCAATCTTGTAAACACCTTTAAGTTGCTCCTAACTAATACTATCCTTAACTAGTTGCAATTTTTGGCTGATGGTTCCTGCTGCTAAAAGTTGTGTGAAAATGTTATTTCTTCCCAACACCTTGGCGATCTTATTCGTAACACCCTTAATGTATGGTAGGAAAATCCTACCACAACTTTCTCGAGGGCCGTGGTGCTTCTTGGATATGATCGAACCTTTAGATATTTTTATGGGCTTTCTCATTTCTTTTTCACTATGTCCTATACCCATGAAAACATATATCAAGTGAATGATTTCATATTTTATATTCTCCTCATCTGATATCCTCATATATCTTACAACAAGAGTATCAAAGACACCAAATTTCTGAGCAGGCTGATGGTAAGACTCGGCATGAGGGTAGTTGTCACTATGGGTTTTCTTCCTAAACACCTGATGCCCCAATGTTCCATCCTCCTTTCTAGTAACAACGACATCCAAGAAAGGAATGCTCCTGTTTTCTTCAATCTCCATAGTAAACTTAATCTTTGAGGAAATTGAGTTGAGATGATTAACGCATCTCTCAAGACTCTCCCTACCATGCGTCCAATTTATGTTGGTGTAATCTATAAATATTTTCCACACAGTTGGACCTAAGGGAAAAGAAGCAAGGGTTTTCTTCTCGAAGTGCTCCATAAAAAAGTTGGCGACAATAGGTGAGAGTGATGATCCCATTGCGACACGAGATACGTGCTCATAGAATTATCCTTGGAAGCTAAAGAAGGTGGATTGCAAAAAAATCTCAGAAAATTTGGCTTTTTCTCCATCTGTAACCTCATTAATAACCTGAAATTATTCATCTAATGGAATTTTGGTAAACAATGAAATTACATCAAAGCTTACCAATATCTCGGTCTCCTCCACCGTTTTCTCCTTAATAAGTTTAATGAAATCATTAGAGTCCCTAATGAAGGAATTAATGTTTCCAACGAGAGGATTGAGAACTTTGGCAATGTATTTCTCCAATTCATAGGTTGGGGATCCAGTAATATTAACAATTGGTCTAAGGGGAACACCCTCTTTATGAATCTTTGTTAACCCATCAATTCTCAGAATGACCTCACACGAGAGGGTCCATTTATTTTTTAACTTGTCATCGAGATTGTGAATATTTCATTAAATGAGATATAATTTTAAATATATATTAATAATGATAACTATATAAATGATTTTTATCTATCAAGTGTAACAGAAAATACCTTGGAAACTACTTATCACACCAATTTTATAGTCGTTAATACACAACAAGAAATATTTCTCTCAATATCAATAACTATAAAAGAAGAATTGATGGATCTTTCTTATGAAGGAGTTCTATCACATCAAAGAGAAATAAAAAGTTTCGCCTAATAGTTAGATCAATTGTAGAAGTTTTTGTTGAGATTATACTCAAAGATGTTGTGCTTTTTCTCTTCCAACTTTCCTTTGGGCTAAGAGTAGCATAGGATAAAGCCTCCTCACACAGCTTTAAAAATTCTCTAGCTGCTTGTAGAAATACAACTAAAAAATCTAACATTGTGACTGTGATCACGTTAAGATATATCTAAAAAATAAATCTAAAACATTGCAATATGTGCTATATTTTCTTTTTATCTTTCCTTTTCAGTTAAGAGTAGCATAGCATAAGTCCAACTCACTGAGCTTGAAAATTTATCTTCCCCTATGTAGTGGAATCAATGCCGAGTTTTCAAGATATTTGCAAGCCTCAAGGTTCAAGAATTCATGAATATGAAAGGGAGAAAAAGGATTCTAAATTTTCTGAGAAAAATGCACTCAATGATAATTTTCCAAACTCGAAAAAATGCATAGAAGAAACCTTTAATTTCGGAAGAGAATAAATCATTAGATGTAAACATTTGAATAATGTGTAATAACAATCTAAATTTTCCAAATTGGAGAGTTTATGGGAAGCCAATAGCCTCTCTCCCCCAATTGAAGTGCACCACATGAAAACCAACAACTCAATGGAAGGACATGAAACACTTGTAGAAAACAAGTAATCATCATTATGAAATATAAAATGTCAAAAAAATTAATAAATATTGGAATCATAATCAACAAAATACCAATATATGTATTTAAAAGAGAATGATCATAAATATTTTTTAAGAAAACCTCCATAAAGAGGCATCAATCTACAGCATATGTGGACAATCAATATCTTCATGAGAAATAACACCACATCCTTACAGATCCAATGATATCATTTGAGGTGCTTTAATCTCAAGTTGAGTCAAATGGGGACATATTCCTAGATTAAGTGACTAAAACCAAGCCTGAAACGATAATACTATAGTATTTAACATACGGAATAATATAAGAGGCAGTAACAAACTAACATCTCAATGGAAGGAAATGGATCACTTGCAGCACCTAAGAAATAATCCTTAACAAATTGACAATGGAAAACAAAATTATAAATATGGTCTTCATAATTAACAAAAGAGTAATATATCTAGTTAAAGGAGCATCACCATACAATTTTTTTAAGAAAACCTACAGAAATAGGCATCAACTGAGTGTAGTTTTGGACAATCAATATCTTTTTGGGACAAACCAATTTCCAAGGAAAGCCATTATAAGGTGGAAATTTGAATGAAAAGAGTTGAAGAAGAAACTATTGAATCCATAGTCTACTAAATAGAAAAGAACAGAACACAGCCAAATAATAACACATAATGCAAGAATGCTAAATGAAAATCATAAAAATCAATAAATATACTAAAACACCTTCTCTAGTGAATTGAAAACATATAGCTATAAAATAAATCAAAGGTGCATAAAAGATAATTTATCATTAGAGCCATTAAAATGTCATATGAGAAAAATAATAAAATTAGGAATCTTAGTCTGCAAGAATCATCCATTTATGGTACAATGTACATATCCAACTAACTATTTACTTAATATTAATAAAGTTTCACTAAAACTCCAAAATATTTTCATAGTGATCCATACTTACAATTCCAAATGGTTTCCAAATCATATTGGTTACAGTGGACTAGATACCTACAACCAAGGTAGCAAACCAAAATCTCAATATTTAGTGGTGCTTTACTTAGATCACACTACCAATACTTCATTAGGATACATTTTTGAGATATTTTGCGATATGGTGAGCACCACACTAAATGAAAAATATACTTCAATGTATATATTGACAATGATAATACTATGAATAATTAGTATATCTACAAATAGTTTCCAGAAAGAAATTTTGAAGGCACCAATTAAGTCAATTTTCAACTAATCAAATTTATTGAGGGCTTCACACTTTCTCCACTAATTACTATTTAAAAAATAAAATCATTGAATATTATATGTATACTCTTAACTGCAAAGAAAATTAAGTTAAAAAATAAGCCCAGACTACAGGAAAGAACAATGGATTAGATTTCAACCTTTGAACAATGGCTTAGATTTCAAACTCTGTGCCTAACGACAATGGAGTAAGTTTACTTACACTTGAGTAGTCGATAGTGGAGCATATTTATTTGATATTTTTCCACAAACTAGCAAGCTTATCATTGTTCATACTGCATCTCCGTCCCCAAAAGATGTTAAATGTGAGAGCAAGATATAGGAAAAGAAAATTGTGTTGGCACCAATGGAAAGTGTCCTAGAATATATACACAAGTATATTAAATGTATGTAAGTAATAAAAGTAGAAATGGTAGCACATGTTAATCGTTAATATTATGGGTTGTTATTACAACTTCCAATTTTTATCACCAAACATTCCAATTACCTGTTACTGTTCATAAATATTAAGATCATTAGTCCCAATTATCGGACTTATTTAATTAAATTATGGCGATAACATCCAAGGTTTAGAAAGTAAAGACCTTAAAATTTTAGGTCCAATGTGGGTATTTATGTGGAAGTTATAAGGCATGTTGGCCATCCATACATGTGTGGGCATGGATTTTGTAAGGATTTAAGAATTTGGCTAGGCATAAATTTAGTGCAGTGGAGCATGGGGTCATTAACCTGTTTATTGTGCCCCTTGGAGTCAAGTTTAAGTAGTAGATTTTTAAGGTTGTCTATACTAGTGGTTTTTTTTCTATATTTTTGTGAGAAATCATAGTTTTGTGGATATTATTCATCTCTAATGTAGCATATTTAAATGTGTAAATATATGATGTTAATTTTTCTAGAATAACACTAGGATCTCAAGCAACTCTGTCTTTAGACACCAACATTTCTCTCAATGTTTTGTGATTTTAACAACTAGATTCTTCATAGAAAAAGAAAAATTTCTATTTGATCTAGGTAAATTAAGACAAAAAAAATTCTAAAATACCAAGAAAAAAAACAATAACATTAGAAATTAATTATTTGAAAACAAATCAGCCGTAGATCAACTTTCAATATTATTTATTGAAATCATTCGATATAAATTTCTCTATATTGGAACCACCCCAACGAGATAATAATGTATCCATCCTATCACTAACATCCTCATGATTGTTGGTGGGCATTTTTAATAGAGTCTCAATCCCCTCACTAGCCTTTTTTGTAACTTTACTAGAATTTCTAATGAGAATGGGAAAATAATACATGAGGACCAATTGAGATTCCATGTAGAAACATCTCACAAACAACCAATTAGTATCATAGAATTTTTTTTAAGACAAATTTTATATTGGGATATGTAGATTTCACACAATAATAAGGCCTTCTACTGCATATAAGTAGTTCATTTCCAGCCAGTATTTCAAAATTTTCAAGTGGGCATGTATATACTTAGAGACATGCTCACAGCTTTTCAATCTCGTAGCAAGTGCATTTTTTGACAATACACTATTGAAAAGTACAGGTGTGCAATTATGAAAAACCAACTAAATTTTGGGGTTAGTAGTTTATATGTTGTTTATACAAGGATTATAATTTTATGATCTAGCCCAATCAAATTTACCAATTTGATTGACATAACTAGCTAGCCATATATAACATACATCTACAACAATATTTAGAAATGTGGTTGATATTAAAATAAAGTGAAATATCTGTGCTTGAGATAATTTAAAAAAAAATATGATGGTATAACATACTCATTTTATACTTGTTAAATGAATATTTATGTTCAAGGTAAGTTTAAAAAAAAAAATGATCCTATAACATACTCATTTTAGTTGGTAAATGAAACTAGCACAAAGATCATTTCCTTGATCCATAGATTCCTAATGAAATATTTATGAATGAGTGCCTCAAAATTCAATTCATATTATTCATTCTTGGTTGAAATTGACAAATTCCTCATTTTTTAACATTGGTGTGTAGCTTTCATTTTCTTTAGTTGATCACATGTGATTGACAAATGGCATAGTAAATTGGGAGAATTTTAAAGGAATTTGTCAATCAAATATGGAATTGTTTAACTTTTTCCTTAAATTTTTCCAAGGCTATTCATTATACAATGTTAGTCTTAGAGCTTTCGAAAATGAATTCAATTTTTAGATGAAAGGGAATGATGACACTACAAATTATTTTAATTTATACAATATTTATCAAAATGATTACATGATAATTGATTGGTTTTATATATATATATATATATATATATAACTTTTCAAAACCTAGTAAAAGAAAATAGAATAACTCACTACATATTTTGAAGAAGTAAGAAATGGGGCATTTAAAATATAGTATTATATATTATTTTAAAAATCTATATAAACAATATTAAAATTAAAAACCTAAAATATATAAATTATATTACATTTTAAAATTTAAAACCTAAAAAGGGTATTATAACTTAAAATCATTTTCTTCTTCTATAAAATCATGTTAATATTTTGGGAGTTTGACAAAAGTGCAATCAATGAAACCCATAGGACACATATTTGGTACTTTAGGTTTTTTGAAACTCATTGTTTTAAAAATGTAACACAGTGAAATGCAACATTTCAATAGAACCAAGTTTCAATAATGTAATTTTTAACATTTATATTTTTAATTCCATATCCATAATGTTCATAAGTGGCTATAAATAACTTCTACATTAATTTTTTAATATTTTTTTATAAAAAAACAATTTAAGTAAGGTTTAAACATATGATTTCAATATGCAAAAAGGTTAATCGTGTGAATTTCATCCATTGGTATAGTCACTACTAAGATAATAAAGTGGCATCTTGAATTTTACACCATAAGATCAAAAAAATTAATCCACAAAATCAACAACCACATTTACAAATGTTATACATCTATCCACCACACATCACATTAATAAATACTAGCACAATCACATTTAGCAATGCAATTGATACACTAAGATAGGCCCATATAAAATACATCTACAACCACATTTACCAATGTCCACAAATATACTTCCACCACCCATCACATTAATAACTATTAGATGTATTTAGTTAAATACAATATTTGTGATTATTAATAACTATATAAATAATAATAGCCCTATTATTTAATATTTATATAATTATATTTGTTATATTAGCATTGTTTTGTATATTAATATAATATTAATTATTACATAGAATTTTGGTTATATGTTAATAGTTATATTTAAAATTAAAATATAATTGACTTATAACATAATAAAATTTATATGAAAATTTAATAAAATACCATAATTATCAAAACTTAAATGTAAAAATGAGTTTTATTGTTAAATACGATGCTTAAAAAAAAACTTAATAATATAACTTAAAATTAAAAATAAAAAACTAATATTTTATTATTATTAATTGAATTATTCGTGATTAGATGGACATTATGGTTGTTTTGAACATATTTGTTTTGGACTTGACTAAAGTTTTTTTCATATCATTTTTCTGGCTCATATCTTCATTTATTCATATCCTATTTATTAAAAATAGTAAAAAGGTTAATGCTATGTTGACATTGATGAAAATAAGATTGCAAAAACTTATTGTGTCCATTAGTCTTGCATATTCAATTTCTTTATAACTAAAAATTTTAAATTTTTATTATATAAATACAAAATGTGAGGATTCAATCATTTCACAAATAACAAAGAAAATAACCTTATTATTAAAACATAATATTAAAAGTAAAATTTAAAAGCTATTGTTAAAATCTAATATGTATTATTATTATATTATAATATTAATATAAACTAAAACATTTGTGATTGAGGTAATTTTAAAGAAAAAAATATGATGGATTACCATACTCATTTTCTACTAGGTAAAGGAATCTCACACACAGATCATCTACTTTATTCATATATTCCTAATTAAAACTTTATGAATGAGTGCTTTAAGCTTCCATTCATTTGGTTCAAGCTTTTTTCAAATTCAAAAATTCATGTGTCTAAGCTTTTTTTTTTTTAGTTCATCACATTAAATTAAAAAAATAGCATATTAAATTAGTATATTTTCAAAGAAATTTGTTAATCTACTGTGGAATTGTTTAATTTTTCTATAAAATGCTTTAGTATTGTTGATTATAGATTGTGAATCCTACAAAGTTTTGAAAACGAATTTAGTGCTTAGATGAAATTGCATGAGGGCATTAGATTGTTTTAATTTTTACAAAAATTATTTCATAATCCACTAACATTCTTTTAAAGTCTTTTAAAACTTCGTTAAAAAAAAGAGAAGAACTCAAAAAATATTTTTTAGGGAAAAAAATGGTGATTAAGAAAAAATGAGGCATTTAAAATATGAAAATAAACCAATTCTTTATATTAAATTTAATATTAAAATATTATATAATAGTATATATTATTTTAATAAAATTATAAGTTAATATTATATAAACTATATTAAAATTTAAAACCTAAAATTTGATATCTCCAAAAAAATGTTTTTTTTTTTATATGAATATCTATGTAATTGATCACCACCTTTGTCTTTAACCTCTTGTCCCAATAACATCTCTGCTATGGTTATAGTGAATTTATTACATTTAAATCCTTAATTATAATTTAACATGATTAATATATACCCCTATACCTTAACCTATCCCTCTATCTCTAACATACCCTTACCTTCTCTTCTCTTCACCCCATACCCTACATCTAATTTTTAGTAATGTAAATTCTAAAATTATTAATTGTTACTATAATTAAATCCTATAACCCTCTAACATTTTTTCTTATTTCAATCATATTCCAAACCATATATTAATATAGATATCGTGATATTAATCTAAATAGGACATAAGCACCTTACTACACTTAACGCATATTTGTTTGGCTTTCATAAGGTAAGTACGAAGGTTCATATGATGCCACCAAACTTTTCATTTCGAATTTATTGGAGTACCCCACGTGATGACTTGTCCATCGCAATGGTCTCCATGTGGCAAGTGTCACATGTCATCACATGGCCCTCACACTTATATCAAGGTCCGAAATGGACGATGGAGATTAACATAATATGGATCTGCGATTCTCATGCAATATGAAATCCCTAAGGGGTTTACCCTACCCATCTCTGCCTCATTTTGACATTTTCGTTGTGAATTTGGTCATCGTTTGTCTCTATGGAGCTAGGCCTCCATATCTCAACCTACAAGTGTATTCTCGAGAGGCCCTTTGTGTCATTCCTCCATTTGTTTCGTGAGTTGTGTGGTCTAAAATTAAACCAGCGCAAAGCTTTCTATCCATGCCATTACAGGTAATATTATTTATACATTTTATTTACTTGAATGTTGTGACACTTATATGTTCTATTTACTAATTAAATTTTGTCATTTTTGCAGGGATACTACATATTAATTTCGACTAGTTATTTGTCATCCATTGAGGTAGACAGTGGCTATCCTTACCTGTTGTTTTCTCATGATTTTCGTTTGTCTTCATATGTCTGATATGGGCTCCTTTTATTTTTCAGAGGGGCATCCTCTGTCTTCCATACAAAGACGTTGAGCAACTGCCTCCTCCTTCAATCATTGTGATAACAATCCAACAAGCGCTCGTTTGACCCTTATTCATCGCAGAAGAGGCTATTTCCCTTCAAATTTACTTTTACGTTCAATGATTCATCTCTTGTTCACTTTCAAATTTTCTAGGTTTTGGTAATATCAACAATGTCATTTTTAATTTTGGCTTTTGGTTGTCTACCCTTTCCAACCTGTTCTGGGTTTGAATTTTTCATTTCATTTTATGACTACTGTGTGCTATTAGCAAGTCCTATGTCCAGTGTTTATGTTTGATTTGATTAAACAAGGTTTTACTCCTCTGCCCTTCCATATTTCGTACAGAATATCTAGCATTGGGGTTTTTAATTTCAGTTACTCATTTTTTCTTTAATAGTTCTATGTATAATGGCCCGACTACCATGAATGAATTTTAATTTCTAATTGTGGGTGTAAACAAACCCTTCCTTCCAAAATCCCTCATTCTTCATTGAGTTGTTGGGTTGTATTATGCCATTCACATACCTAGGGTGAGTATGACTGCATGAATTTGTGGCGTAACTTGGGTTAGCGTGAAGTTTAGTTTCGAATGGTTCAACATAAATTTGTGGTTCTTTATTTATTAACATATTATTTTATTCAATCATTTTCTTTCATACTAGTAATATTACTACTTTCCTTAGATGGGATCTCAATTTTCCAGTTGCTACTTATGCTATGTATTAATTGATTTTCTGATTTCACACAGCATAAATTATGATATATATATATATATATATATATATATATATATATATATATATGTTTATTTGTTTCTTACTCAAATGGCTGGTCATATCAGGTTATACTTATGTCGTTATTCACTACATTGTTTATACAACTCTTATTAATTAGTTAAGCTCTCTTGTACTTCTTCATAGAGATATATAGAAAATATATTTTCTCTGCCTTCTGAGTTGTTACTCTGATATATATATTTATTTATGTATTTATATTCAAATCCTTGGATTTATCTTACTTGCACTCTTCATCGTAAAGTCATTGGTACTTTTGGTATTTCCTTTAACCTTTATGTTTCTTACGAAAGGTGCGTAACTGTCACACCTCCCATTTTACTTCCATAATTTTTTTTTTTTTTTTCATGCAGCTATTCCAGTTAAATCCTAGTAAGGGATTATGCTATTCCTTTGCAGATTTGATCTAATCAAGATCGTTTCCCTAATTTCGATTTATTTCCCATGTGTTAATTATGTTCCACTATACATGAATAAACTTGACTTGAAACCCATATGAAATTTAAATAACTTGTAATATCTATAACTATAATTATCATAACAAGGAATGGGTTAAAAAATATATATATCTTTATCCACTTTATAAGTCCCGCCTTTGTTGTAATTGTTTGACATATTCGTAGACCTTAAGGGACATAGATGGAATCGATTTGGTTCACACATTAGCCACGGTTGTATTTATCCATAGATTTATATGAAATCACTTAGACTTCTAGCTTTATGACTCCACGTTTTCATTCGTGGATCACATATAATTCATGGTGGAACGGACTTGACCTATGGTTATATCTCTACATACATGTTACTCATGTCGATTTAATTGCCCGCTCGTCCTTGTTTCTATTTCAAACTGATTTCATTGGGTCGGCCTCCACGTAATACGAGTTTGTAAATTGATGCATCATATGTGTGAATGGAGATGAAGCATCAGTTCCCACGTAAGCTCACATATAGTTTTTAGTTATTGCCACATAGGTTGTAACAAGTCTCTGTTCATTTTTGGTCACGTGAATTCGTTCCACGACGATCCAGGTTCCTCCCGTCACCTTACCTTGTCGGCTACGCCAATTCTATGACACAGTCAGCCCAAGTTGACATTAAATGGCATTACTCGTTGGGTTGAATATTGAATGCAGGATGTACCTGGCTCATCAATACTTCGATCCGTGACTCCTTCCCTCAGATCTTGCCAGTTGGACGATGCCGATTCATTCGTGGCTTTAGGGTTTTGTTGATCAATTCGATTATAATTTCACATATTGATTTGTTGAGGGTTCTTTTTGTTTTCTTTCTCCGCGTCGGGTTTATTCATGACAGAGAAATTTTTGATGCCCTAGCAATTACACAGAGCTTGGCTACCTCTTTGGCATATCTCCATACTAGCATGGACAATTCAGGTATGAAATTATCGTACCTATTCGGTTCTTACTGTTTAATCATGGCTTCCTTCTACTGATTGAAATTTACACTCCTTTCTTTGAGCCCTTACCGCGATTGTTGGACTTATATGAATCATATGCCATCGTTTTGTTCCAGGTGATTTGCATCCACCCACTTGTTAATATTTCACCGCATCTCACATATTTCTATGTTAGTTTTGGAGAGAATTATTGTTTCACCTCCCATGCGTTAGATGGTGCGTGTTGAATCCATTCGTTTGGCATTTTCTTATGCGAATTCTCAGGAGATCGTTTTGACCGACTGCTCTTGTATTCAGAGGTTATCCTCTATCTTAAACTCATCAAAGGTTTCTCGGGGTTTATTACTCTGGCGCTGGCGCGACGCTCTGGTTCGTTCCCTTCTTGACCTGTGTAGGTCGAACTCATACTGATTGGGTAAGGCTAACTTCGTTATTTGATTTTGAACATCAACATTCATTATTTATTTACTGATGACAATTTTCTATCTCCTGTTTATGCGTAACAGGCTATGGATGGGTTTCAATTTTCTACCTCACCAGGTACTATCATTTTTCTCAGCCCTCTTTTTGTCTTAGCGCACATTCATCCTACTTATCTCGTTTAGTGTTGGAATTAACTTGGGTCATTGACTTGTGCAGATAATATAAGCCTTGCGTCTTGCTCTCTTATATTGACACAGAGAGTAATAGCGACCTTTGAAATTAACGTTGGCTTTGTTTCCCTCTTGCAGGTCGGTATTCACTGAAAACTGCTTAAAGGGAATCCGTATAGATTTGTAGTGCTTGTTAGACAACTTAAAATTTTTATTAATGAAGTTGTATAAGTTTGGACAATTCAAACTGTTAAGTCTCGACTTGACTATTTATTTATGTCTGCTCCAGTGGCCTTTCGAGACAGTCCTCAAGCCACAGGGATTTATACTCGTTTCGATTTTTGTATATATATATCTCAGTCATGATGCTAATCTGATATATTTATATCACTTTGCAACTTTCAGATCATGTCTTCATTTACGAACCTCGAGATAATTAATGTATTGTTTTCTCTTCATACTGAAATTCAGTTGCATGTATTCTTATTCCTCAATTTTATTATAGTGTTCAATAATGGTTCGGTCTATATATCCATCTTGTATTTATGAGGGCTTTCTTGTACTATGCCTTGTGTATGACATTCTCATACCACACTAGTGTATAGTTTTAATAGTTGCAGTAGCTAAGTCTCTTCAATACTTCTTGGAAATAGTACAACATATCACCATTCCTATTTTATACCCGTGTTATTAATTTGCACAGGATATTTGTCTAAATTATCTACAGGTAGTGTATGAATATGTATCTCTATTTTTATGTTTAAAAGACATTTCTATTTATAATCTACTATTTTACCCCCTGGACTTGAGTGCATATAATAGGCTAGGATACATATACTTCAATATGCCATGCTGTGGTGTATATGCATGTTGGTTATTTACATAACTATCTTTTGTCTTTTAAATTCTGTTCTCTAATATTAGAATGGTTCCATAAGATAACTATCAATGCATAGTCTCTTGCAATTCAATAGTTATTTTCTTTTGCTATAGTATTGGCTGCTTACATGCAAAATAAATTGACCATTGAGTTTCTGGTTATGTATGAACGATGTGCTGACCCTAAGATCAGTCGATACAATCTGTACTTTCGTTCTTTAATACACAGTGAATTTTAAAATTCATCTCCTGCTATTTCCCAATATAGTACAGACAACTCAGATTTCTCTCTCTCATATTTATATCTATTAGAATCATGCTATGAAACAAAAGCAGATTAAAACTAATTTATAAATTTCTTTTGTGGAGAAATAAGTATCCTCAGATTTAAACCAACACTGGTTTAAAGATTCTGTTGGATTCTACTCCACAGATTTAGTTCTACAACTATGCAGAATTTCAAGGGTGTATTCCTTATGATTGATTATGTTAAATGTAGAACTTATAGTCTAATATATAGTTAACTTTTATATGTAGCCAATTCATACTATATGAAGTAAACACACCAATAAATTTAGAGACATACCACTCATGCAATTGACCAACTTCCCAACCTTAGAGTCCTTCTGTCTCCCAGACCTCACCCCCGAGCTGGGATCCTCTCCTATATCAGATCAACCCCTAATCTGTACAAGAGAAGATTATTTAAGCTATTATTCCCCAAAGCATGTTTCTAATTCTGCGTCTAGAATCTCAGGATGCTTTTCTTCCTGTTTGCCTAGGCTTCCCATTTTAGGGATTCTTTGAAGCTGTTTTATGCTTTTCCTCAGCTTTTCCAGCTTTTTACCTCTTCCCAACTACTTTCCTCATCATTGGGGAAATTTAGATTCTTCCTCAAAAATATAAATTAGAATAATTTCTTTCAAGTATTTTTGAAAGATTCTGGGGATTAGTTGCCTTATCCATCCTCATGGATTTAGCAAGTGATCTCATAAATCTCATTTTGGTCAATCTGCACCACATCATTTTATTTTATTCATTTCATCAATTAAATATTTAATTACATTCACAAAATATTTATCCTTTGGGGTCCACTCCACTTAGGATTAAAGTTCAAATGTCCATCTTTGAAATTCAACCACATAAATTGGGGGTGTTACAGTAACATGTGCTAGAATTTTTCACCTTAAGGAAACACACATTCTCTTATCGCAGAATTGATCTCGTGCTGAGGTTTGGCACATTCCTTTTTCATTATGAGTGAACTCTATTTTTTTTACTTACTTGTCTGCATAAATTTTGATTTTATAATTCCTTATCTTCGGTGTTGTTTTCAATTCATTTTCTGAGTTTTCATATGGGTTAATATCATCCAGGTTACCTCCTTTGGTCAGATCTGGAATAGTGATCGAGAAGTGGAAATCCTCTCCTCTTTAGGTTAGTCCAATTTATTAAATTGTTATCTAGTCCATATTTATTAATTTCCGATGTAGATATTGAAAAAATATATTACTTACAACATTCTCAATCTGTATTCAAAAGTGGAGAAACAAAATATGGAATAATATACTTAGGTAAGTCATTTTCATGTATTGACATTGTTATTACTTTTTATTAGTAAATTGGATAGTTTTCTAATTCTTGTATATTCTTTTGCAGGTATGCTCTTGTAATTTTCATTTATTTCCATAACACAACTCCTTCTTTTCCCACACATGCTTACAATTTATACTTTCTCTCTTAGGTTGGTAGCTTGCTCTTCCATCACGGTTTTTCTTTTGGCACCTAGCTTAGTCCAATGTTACTATATTTTATGTGTAAAGTTCATGCTAGGTATTTGACAATAAATTCCATGCATGTAAAATTTCTCAATTTTCAATTAGTCACACTATAATATTCGTGGCATAAGCCACTATAAAAACTCTCGTAAAAAAAATGAGGGGTGTTAAATAATTAAATATTATTAGTTCTTATATTGACATTACATGAATAAAATTCTTGTAGTTCTTAATTATAAGAATCTTGGAAGAATTATTTCTTAATTATTTTATTTAGAAGAATTTATATTCTTCTATAAAAATAAATTATATTTCCAAGTTGGTATCTTTTATAAGTATAGAAAAAATGAGTAATAATTTTGGTAAAACTATGGATAAGTGATATTTTGCTCATAAGGAAAAAACAAATCTACCTTGAAAATAAAAGCATGACAGATTGATGGAGTGCTTTTGTGATTTAGGAAAAACCAGATTTATGGGTGTTATATGGAATGATTTTAATATTTAGAAAATCTATTCCATTTTTTTAATTCTATTTATTGTAAGCCTATGAGAAAAATAGAGGAATGAATAAGAGAATACATGGAGAATGGATCCAAGGAAGAGGAAGAAAGGATTCCAAGAATGCATCAAAAGATAAGTAACTATGTTCTTTGGAAAATATTTTATTTCCATATGCGGAATGATGATATAATAATTGAATTTATTTGAAAGGAAAAGTTCATATGATAAAGAATCAAGATTATTTCTTGAGAAAAACTCTATATAATTTCGTAGATAGAAGAATAAGTGTTTTTCTCATTTAATTCTTAGAATATTTCATGTGTTTTGAATTCATGAAATTTTTTCATGGCTAAATAATACTACGAACTACATGAGTTATTGGAAAATAGGGTCCCAATATCCCTATGTATCTCCCAAAATAGGATAGAAATGTAAAAAGTGAAAGCAGGTTTTGTAAAAAAAGATGCTATAACCAAAATGCTCTTTTATATTTTAAAAATTTGTTTCCCATGTCTTGAAAACTATGTCCAAAATTGATAGAAAAAAGGGGAATTATTTAATATTTAAATCTGGAAAAATTAGCTACAAATATTCTTTCGAATATTCTAAACTGTAAAACATGTGTAAAACCTTAGAGCAGTTATTTTTAATGAACTCATTACAAAAAAAATCCTCTTTGGGGTTTCCAAAAAATCTTTCCATTTGTTTGGAAACCATGTCCAAAGTTAGTGAAAAAACAGGAAAGTATTTAAATCTTCAAAACAGTGACACCTATGAAAAAAATGAGAGAAGTTATTTTTAACATGATTGTTAAAAAAAAAGGTCTGTTTTGATTTTCTGAAATTTGTTTCCATATGGTTGCAAGAAGCGTCCAAAGTGGATCCATAAAATAGGAAAAACATAGTAAGACATAGTGCTCCTATTTGATATTTCAACCGGATGAAAATAATTATTTATGTACATATAGACATAATAATTATTTTGATAATTGTTTAAAAGTAATTGTTTTATGTCATTTAAGAGATTACTAGGTATCTTCTCATGATGCATACACATTAAAAGTTTAAAGAGAAATATTGGACTCTTGAAAAGAGTATGTGATTAGGTGCACATGGATAATTATCTAGTATATTTGATATACTAGAATTTATTCTGTGATTTTACATGCATGAGGAACTTGATTCAAAAAAAGAGATAAATAAACTCTGTGAGAAGTAGTTCACATAAAACCTTAGCATAAATTGAAATTGGTTGTGTTGTTTGAGAAGGATTTGTTATTAATTTTATTTCTTGAGTAAATATCACAAATCTCTGGTATAAGAAATGATAAGAAAATATTTTGTATTTCATGCATAATAGTTAGTTAGTTGACTATATTTTGGAAAAAGAATAATTAGCATCTTAATTTCCTTGGAAAATAAATATATATATTTGTATGCAAGGAATCATTTATTGTGTTATAACTCTTAAAAAAGAATAGAAGAGAAAATATATCCTTGTATGCATTATTGGATTGATTATTTTAGAGGAAAACTAGTAATCACATGCTTTATTACGTAAGATTATTGAGAGAAACATATACACTTGCATGCATGGAAAAATTGTAGTTTTGGGTATAAGATTTCTAGAGAAAAGGAAGATACACTCACATAATATCGATTGTGTTAGCCTTATTTTGCGAAAAATAATATGTATTTTGCAAACGTAAAGGGATTAGATATGGTATTAGTTTTATTTTTAGGGAATATTATGCATAGTTATTGGGTTAGATCTTTTGGATGAGAGGGAAATGTCACTTTTCATGCATGAAAGAATAAATGGTATGCATTTGATCCCTTGGAAAATAAATGTGTTTATTTTTCCGTGAAATATTTATTTTGTTTCCTTTAGAAGGAAATATATGTTTTACATGCAAGAAGAACAAGCTATGTTATTTTTTGTTGGAAAGGACGAATAGTTGCATGCACAAAATTATAACTAGTATGTTAACTTTGTTTGAAATAGAGTTGGAATTTTTATACATAATATCAATTGTGAGTAGCTCTTTTGTGGAAAAAGATATTTTTGGAAAAGAACATGCATTCACATGCATAATTATATAATCTATTGCATTATTCCATTTGGAAAAGAAAACATAAGAGTAGGCACAATGAAATTTCTTGTTGGGATAGTTATCTTGAAATCCTGTTATGCATTTTCATGCACAATATTGTTATAGAGTATGTTAGTTTTCCTTTGGAGATAATATTAAAGTGCATTCACATTTTTTTAGGGTCTTAGGAAAAGATAATGCTTGATAGTTATTTATTTGTTACTAATGCATGTGAAATAATGTTAAAGAAGACATTCCATGTCAATTTATTCATGTGTTATACATGGATAAAAATAGTTGTGAAAGTGTCACAAATAATTATTTATTATTGTTTTATTAATATCTTGTCTAATCATGATATCTAGTGTGCTCATGAAAACAATGGCAGGAAAGAAAGGTGACTTGAGAAAAGTATTGTTCAAGTTTAACATTGTGGAAGATATAGAGTTGTTATTCCATGTAGGTTAAGGATTTCCAACTATAAGATGACCCACTGAAGGAAATGATCTGACCAGAAAGACAAAAATTGAGGATCTGTGGGTAAATGGTATCATGATGACTGTAATAGCTTATATCTAGTTATGTTGCATTTAATATTACTATTCTATGTAATTTTTATGACAATGGTAAACAGATGGAATCCCTTATAAACTAGTGAGTGGGGTGAAAACCCTCATGGGCGTTTAATAATAAAATTAAATGTTCGCTATTTTTCACCCTACGGGTTTCGAAGGTATATCAGTGTCTAATTATGTGATTGTTCATTGTCTCATTTTCATGATGTTAATTTCTTTCATGATGTGATGTTTATATTATTAATTATGTGATTTACTAATTGAGTTAAAATTATCATGGAATCGATGCATATTATAGAAGGAAATTTAAGTTAATATGCTACAACAAGGAGAGTTAATGGATGTGTAACTCACTATGTTTTTGAATAAATATTTCTCTAGGTGATGATGGTTATTCTAGTGGTTAATGAGGGAATATTGAAATTGATTTAGAAAGTTACACATTGGTAAATATTAAAATAAAATTCCTAACTCCATGCATTTTCCTGCTTGGTTACTAGGGTATGTTACACATAGATATGTATGAGAGTGAGATTATAAAGGATATTTGAGAATTTTTGTACATAGAAAATTTATTTTTTTGGATATTGGGAATTCTAATATATCATATTCATGAAACTTCTTCCAATTTTTAGAGGTGTAATTCCTCTCTGATTTTTACATTACTCAATATACTATATGAAATTTCTAGAATTCTCTTGATTTTATAATGGTGACCCACTTGGTGATTTACTACTAGTTGTTGCATGTATTAATCTTTTACACCTAGATATATTTGTATTTTATTGTACTTGTTGGCTGAACTGGTTTACTATAATTCATATATACATATATACATAGTAATTTTTATCATAATATAACCCCCTTGGGTTTTTAATTTCACAAACTCTGATTTTATCTTCTTTCAGTAACTTAGTTTTGTGTAAGAAAAACAAGATCTTCATTATATTTAATTACAGTGTGGACACTTTGCAATACACATGACTAATTACTGAATATTTTATTAACTATTTACATACCATTAGTACATAACACAACTTAAAAATTTAGCCTAATAAGGTATATAATAGAAATAGATGAAAACTATTATCATACTATAATTTCATACCTTCAATGTAGAAATTTTCCTATTACTTTAGACCAGAATTCTTATCTAGACATTTCTAAGAACATCAAAAGTTTAATCTAAAACCTCAACACATAACATACCAGTTTGTATAGAATAATTATCCTCTCAACCATGAGCTTCTCCTCAGATCTCTCCCCCAAGAAGTGATCAATATTCCCCAATGTTGGCAACCTCTTGTCACACTAGTGAGGGAACTTTTAAGCCAAATTTCCCTCCAAAATTTTCAATAACGACGTCATATTATTATGGGATTCTCTTTCCCATAGCCTAGGCTTTTCTTTTGTTTTTTCCACAAAATATTAATTTAAAACATATTTTTCCTCATCACAATTTTTCTTACCTCTTCCCGGTAACTTTCCTCTTTACTAGGGATTTTTATCGCATATTTTTCTCCCATCCAATTTAATTATTTAATTAGTTTTCTCCAAGGATTTTCTGGAGAATTTTTAGAAATTTTGAAATTATATTCCATTGTCATGGATAAGAATTTCCTCATCCCAATTAATTTTTCTTTACAATATATCCATTTCTTTCATAAATAATTATTAACTTAAAATAATTCTATCAACATCATAATTGTTCCATAGCTCCACCTACACCTTGGTCTTATTTGCATAATATAAAATCTGTAAATCAGGGGTATTACATAGTCTCCCCCCAAAACAAAAACACCATCCTCAGTGTTAGCAGATAA
The DNA here is from genome assembly GCA_034641835.2 of Pinus albicaulis. Classification (NCBI taxonomy): domain Eukaryota; kingdom Viridiplantae; phylum Streptophyta; class Pinopsida; order Pinales; family Pinaceae; genus Pinus; species Pinus albicaulis. Next base: position 63,698 of record JAXQQM020074915.1, on the reverse strand, counting down.
CTCTATTTATTCTTTAAACAACGTTGGAAACAATTCCTTCATACTTTTTTCTTGCTCCCATGTAGCTTCTTCAGGTGTAAAGTGCTTCCACTACAATTTAACGCAAGTTATTGTTCTATTCCAGAGCACAGTTTCTTCCTGTTGCAATATACGAAGTGGTTGTGGAAGAAAGTCCCCTTCTATTTCCACCTGTATCAAAGTCCAGTCAACTACGTGAGAAGCATCATCAATATATTTTTTCAATAATGATACATGAAAAACATTATGAACGTTAATATTACTAAGTAGGGGCAATTTATAAGCTACTGGGCCCACTCGTTCCAAAACATAAAAGGACCCACAGTATGGGGGTTATAACTTAGCACAATTTTCGATGTGCAAGGTCCTCTTGCAATGTTTGATCCTTAAGTACGCATGATCCCCAATCTTAAATTCCTTATTTATTATTTCCTTATCTGCATAACGCTTCTATCAGTCTTGAGCTTCTTTCGTATTTTGTTGAATTTTTCTTACTGTTTGTTCCATCTCATGTAGTTCTTCAGGTCCAAGTACAAGTTGATATTCTAATTAAATCCTCTAACCCTCTAACCTATGGTCTTATTGCAATAATATTTCAAACCATATATTAATATAGATTTCCCTATATTAATCTAAATAGGACATACACACCTTACTACCCTTAAGGCATATTTGTTTGGCTTTCGTAAGGTAAGTACGAAGGTTCATATATTTCCACACCAATTTTAATTTCAAATTGATTGGATTTCCCCACATGATGACATGTCCATAATGCTAGTATCCATGTGGCAAGGGTCACATGTCCTCACATGGCCCACACACTCATATCTAGGTCCCAAATGGATGATGGAGTTTAACCTAAGATGGATCTACGTTTCTGATGCATTGTGAAAAACCTAAGGGGTTTACCCTACTTGTCTCTGCCTCATTTTGACATTTTCATTGTGAATTTGGCGGTCGTCTATCTCTCTGGAGCTAGGGCTCCATAGCGCAACCTGCAAGTGTTTAATCTAAAGGCCCTGTGCATCATTCCTCCATTTCTTTCATGAGGCATGTGGTTTAAATTTAAACCAAAGTAGAGATTTTTGGCCATGCCATTACAGGTGATATTATTTATGCATTTTATTTACTTGAATGTTGTGACCCTTATATGGTCATTTTAATAATGAAATTTGGTCATTTCTTCAGGGATACTACATAGTCATTTCGACTGGTTACTCATCATCCGTTTAGGTACATACTGGATATAACTACCTCTGCTTTGCTCATGATTTTCATTTGTGTTAAACTCTCTCATATGGGTTTCTTGTGTTTTTCAAAGGGGTATACTTTGTCTTCCATATGAATATGTTGAAAAAATGCATCCTCCTTCCAGCGTTCCAATGAAAATCCAATAAGAAACCCTCTGACAGTTATTCTTTGCAGAAGAGGTAACCTCCCTTCGAGTTTCCTCTCGGCTTCACTAATTCGTCTGTCGTTCACTTCAAAATTTTATGGGCTTTCGTAATATCAACAATGTCATTTTTAATTTTGGATTTTGGGTGACTACCCTTCCCAACATATTTCGGGTTTGCATTTCAAATTTCATTTTATGACTACTACGTTCTATTATGAAGTCCTTTGTCTAGTGTTCACCTTTGTTTTGATTTAACGAGTTGTTTACTCCTCTTCCCTTCTAGATTTCATATGGAATATCTAGCCTTGGGGTTGTAACACCCCTATTTTTATGTTTCCTTCAAGTTAGACATTTGAAATTTAAATCCAAAAGGGAGTGTACCCCAATGGATAAGTATTTTTTGGATGTACTTAAGTATTTAATTATGAAAAATAAATAAAATAATTCTGTGCATATTGACCAAATGAGAATTATGAGATCACTTTCCAAATCCATGAGGTATGGAAAGAGGCTAAGATTTCCCCAAAAATATTTCAAAAATCCTCGAAAGAATTTATTTCGAAATTAGATTTTTGAGGAAAAATCTAGTTTTCCACAATGAGGTGGATAGTAGCTGGGAAGAGGTAAAAAGCTGGGAAAAGCAGAAAGCAGCTTTAAAAGTCCCTAAATAAGGGAAGCCTAGGCAAACAGGAAGAAAAACATCTTGTAATTCTCGACGCAGAATTAGAAATAGGCTTTGGGGAGAAAAAGCTTAAATGAGCTATTCCAGAACAAATTGGGGGTTGGTTTGTTCTGGAAGATGATCTCAGCTCGGGGGTGAGTTATGTGGATAGAGGAACTCTAAGGTTGGGAGGACTGGTCAATTACAGAAGTGATATGCTTAGAATATTTATGTATGGTTGAATTTCTGAATTATATTGTTGGATGAATTATGACTGTGAATATTAATTTATTTTAAATCTGAATTTGATCTTCCATAAATTTAACATAATTATTGAGAAGAAATTAATCCTCTCAATTCTGTAGATTTTTAGGAATAAAAATTATAGGGAAAATCATCTAGAAGCTCTAAACATGTGCCGGTTTAAATCTAGAGATTTATACTACTCCTATAATCCATTAAGGTTATAACTTTAATCTGCTTCTGTGCAATTATTAATTTAACTAGGTATGAACCACACATTTAGAAGTAGAAGATTATTTGTGTATTGGAAGGAAATTTAAATATGAAGTGCTGTACAAACAAAATAGATACAAAATATTATGAAGAGTACACTTGTGTATCTGTTAAGCTACTGAAAAACAAAAAAGGAAAACAAATATGAGCCGAACCATAAACAATATTAGTTCATAGAAATACATATATATTCAACCTGAAAGTTGGAGTAGCACCAACGAACTTAATAATACCATAAAAAGTAATTAAGAAATTTCCTCATTTTATTTCATTACCATCTCTCTATTTGCGAGATCAATTAATAACCATATGAGTTACATGCAGAATAGAGTAGAGCATGAAATATTACTCCATTTGACAACTTCTTACTATTGATATAGTAGTGAATTATCAATAGGGAAAAACCAACTATTTATACATTAGCAGAAAATGATAAATTAAAATAGTATGAGCAATGTAAAATCTATGGAATAAATATATATATTGTACTGAGATTTTTAAGATTGTGGTGAGGTAAATTCTCAAAATGCAGAGTTACACATTAACTGAGATAGAAATTTCAGATACAAGAATTTCACTGAAGTATTGTTATGCATAGCAAGCAAAAATAATTTGGAGTTTACACTAGGTAAATATTTCTCAAGTAAAAACTTATATATGTCCGGAAAGGAAGCATATAAAAACATCGAAGTCCACAAAATAATAGTAGTGCATAATGTAATATGGTTCTTTTCTGGAGTATAAACATTCAAACCCTCGACTATCAAGACAGGACATAAATAAAAAAATTCTCAAAATGTCTGAATCTCAATAGATTCAATTCACAGGTTACACGGAATTAGGAAATAGAAATTAACAGGTTCTGTGGCAATGCCTCCATTTCTATTCGAGAATAACCGGTGAATACAGAGCTGCAATAGGAGTAGGGAGAGAATTAACACTTAAACATCATAAGAAATAGCTCGACAAGTAACTTCATGGAATTTCCAATCATGTCCATTACCTGTGCACAACACGACGACCACATGAATTAGAGACTGTTGTGAGGTTAGGGGTAAGAAAAATGATATAATTAGACGATAGAAAACCAACGATTAATGAAAGAAGTTAATGGACAAAGGGCGTTTAAATATTCGTCCTCACCTGAGAGAGAGAGAGCACCTGAGTGAAATGAAATCCTGACCAAGTTCCAATAGAGAAAAAATGAGTAAACCCTGTGTGCCAATTCGAATAACAAGTTCGAGAATAATAAACATCATAGTCGTCCAGATTGATACCTAAACAAATCAAGGAAGGACGCCATTCAAATGCAGATACGAAGGAAGCCCTCCATCATTCCATGGACGATTTGGTCGTTCTGAACGAGCGCTGAGGAAAAAACACAGTACAACCTCAGATTTAGGGAAAAATAAAACTTATATATATAAAAACGTCGACATCATATACCTACGGTAGGAGATACGAATGAGAGTTGCATGAAACGAATTAGTGAGAGCCGAGACCTCTGTGGCCTACATGAAGAAATCGAATTGTATTCAGGCTAGAGGAAAGAACGAGTTACGCAGGGGAGAAATCTCCGATGCCAACACAATGTCAACCAAATTACACACAAATTGTATCATGCCAGATAAGAATATCAATCCTGGTATGAGATGAAACGTAGAAATAATTTATCGCTCAGAAAAAATATTTTTTATGAAATTCAATATAAAAAATCCGTGTGGGCTGTATAATGAGGTATCATTATACTGTGTCATAGAAATCCAGACGTGTGGACTTACATAACATTGACGAAAAAAAAAGAAAAAAAAACCAATACGAGCCACCATACTTAGTATCTGGAAACAGAAAAACGCAATGCATGTATTAAACAAGTTACGCAACCAATATCATACCTTGGGTAACGAGGGAGGAGATGTCAACATGTGCCAAGATCTCGCCATAGTGCAGAGGTGGCACCTATGCCCATCAGGGAAGGAGGCCGGAAGAAAAGCGCGCTGAGAACAGAGAGCAAAGAAGTAAACCCAAATGGAGATGTTGTATTTTGTACAAATTGAAGCCATAAACCCTAGACGCATCCAACCATCCAGGTGGCGACCATCCGTCGGTCCAGAAACGGATAGAGGAGCGACTGAATGATGTGAACCAGGCCAGTTCACATTAAACGCCGAACGTACTAAGTTTATTACCAAACGTACCGGTGCAGATAAGAGCAATTAAACTATCTCGGTGATTCACCATTAAACCAATATAAAATACCATATATATGAATTTGGAAATCCGAGAAGAGTAAAACGTAAATGCTCAGGTACGTGGCTCGAATTGTAATGAGAATGAAACTTAATACAAGACAGACGAAGTACTTACTCTTAATAAATTGACATGATACGCAGAACCATATATTAAAATATCACTTCAACATCATCTATTGTCCATGAGAACAGAGTATACGTTGTATTTAATGTTGGAATGAAAAATCGAACCGATCATGAAGGTAATATCATAGCCACATTGGAAATTATGGATCGAAAATCCCATCGTATATAATGGAACATGACCATAGTCACGATGTCTAAACATGGGTGCAAACAAAGTTATAAATTTCTACGACTAGGAATGTATAAACCATGGAAACACTATAATACATATCATAATCAAACCTGGTGTTTAAATGGAACCAAAAATACCTATAAAGAACAAGATTTTAATGATCTCAATAGAATGATAAGTGAAAATTTTCAAAAGAAGGGTTCAGAGAGCTAGCAAGTCTAAATAAAACACCATTGGCATTAGGTACCATTATGGATATAAATAAATTATTATTGAGACAAATTAAATTGTACTAATATAGCCAACAGGAAGGGTGAACTGTCTGAATGTATGCACTAGTTCTAGCAACCGGAATTAATGCATTAGAAAAAAAAAATTTGGTGGAAAATGGGGTTCGTTATAGGGGTTTTTAATTTCAGTTAGTCATTTTTCCTTTAATAGTTCTATGTATAATGGCCCCACTGTCATGATTGAGTTCAAATTTACAATTGTGGGTTTAAACAAACTGTTATCTGAGTTGCTTAGGTGCATTATCCCATTCGCATCACTCGTGTCAGTGTGACTCTATGAGTGTGACTCTGTCAACGTGACTCTATCAGCGTGACTCTATTAGCATGACTATGTGGCTTAACTTGGGCCAGTATTAAGTTTAATATCGAATTGTTCAACATAAAGCTCAGGGTATCTATTTATTATCATATTTGTTTATTCAGTCTGTCATGTCTCCCAGACCCAGCTTTCTACACATATAACATAACTCAGATATTCTCCGCTTTATGCGCCAGATAACATTGATAGTTTTATACTGAATCACTTACAAATTCAGACTGTTATCCGGGGTTTAAATTCTTTTCAGTACTTATAGACAGCCATGGAATATAAGAATTTCCATGAGAATTTTTGGGCTTGACCTCCCCTCTTCTCAGTCCATCTAGTAGACTTATATATCTATATATATATTACCTTGTATTTCTCAGGTTTTTCTTTTTCAGAGTTTTGTCCAACTCTAGATGATTGCTAAGCCCTTCCTCAACTTTCCAGTTTGCAGGCCTTATAAAATTTTCAACATTTTAAAGTTTGCAGCATCGAGGTATAGATGTATGCCTCCTCGCATACATCTATCTATACTCAGTTAACCTCCATTGCTCCAACTACTTTCCCAGCAGTTTATATGGACGGTACACAGATGCTCTGTTCATTGTATTTTTACATATGCTTACAATCTTACCTCACACAAAATTTTATCACACACTTAGATTGTTCAATAGGATTCCCCCCTTATTTTACTGTTACAAACATTCAACATGTGTGACACTCTGGTACAGATTCAACTGTTCCATGGGAAAACTAGGAAACAGATCCTCTTGCTTCAATCAAATGGAGGTAGAGAATACTGAACTGGATAGTCTAGAATTCCTAGTGTTAGATCCTCATCCTTATTTAGGATTCAACTTCTTCTTTCATAGGTTTACACTTACATTTAATAGAATAATTTAAAATTCTAAATTTTACAATTCTTTCCATGGGAACACAGCCGACATACTGAACCCCATACTGCTATCACAGGGTTCTTGTTTCCTACTTTCTGTTATTGGTTACAGGGAATTCTGTGCCATCAGTATTGTTATGATAGGTTTAGTTGTTTGGTACTTACTATTCATGGGTACTGTTTTGTTAACATTTTCTGTTTATACACACAGAAATTAAATATTCCTTTAAAAGATAGCAAGCTATACCTATACATAGTTATTAGATTTGTTGTTCAATTGATCTATCATCTCTAACCTCATTACTACAAGGTACTCATCCCTACACCCAACCATTCGTCTCTGCTATCAATAGCTTTAGTTTGCAATTACATGAGTTACTGAACCATTAATCAATCTAAAATTTTCATAATGCACCATAACATAACAATTCATACATTGCATAATGAACGATAACATCAAATTTCATAAAACAGGGATATGTTTAATACAGACTTACATAAATCTCCAAATTTATGCATGCACACCTCTACTATGACCAGTCCTCCCAACCTTAGAGTTCGTTTATCTCCAGAACTCACCCCCGAGCTGAGATCCTCCAAGAACAGACTAACCTCAATCTGTTCTGGAGTAGCTTATTTAGGCTATGCTTTCCCCAAAGCCTGTTTCCAATTCTGCGTCCAGAATTTCAGGATGCTTTATTCCTGTTTAGCCTAGGCTTCCCATTTTGGGACTCTTTAAAGCCGCTTTAAGCTTTTCCTCAGCTTTTCCAGCTTTTTCTCACCTCTTCCCAACTACTCCTCTTCATTGGGGAAATTTAGATTTTTTCCTCAAAAATCTAAATTAGAAATAATTTCTTTCAAGGATTTTTGAAAGATTTGGGGAAAGTCTTTTTCCTTTTCCATCACCTCATGGATTAGGCATATGATCTCATTTTCTCATCTGGTCATAGTGTATACATAATATTTTATTTATTTTTCATAAATAAATAGTTAACCACATCCACACAATAATTATCCATTGGGGTCCACTCCCCTTTGGATTTATGTTCAAATGTCTCATTTGAAAAGCATAGAACTTGGGGGTGTTACATATTCCCCCTCTGAAATAAACACCGTCCTCGGTGTTGACAACTATCTACTTATTTTATTTTGAACATAATTATGAATGTTGTTCCATCATCTTAGCTTCTCTATTTCATGTAGCTTTTCAGCAGTAAAGTGCTCCACTGCACCTTTACTCTAGCTACTGTTCGATTTCGCAATTCCGTTTCTTCCCGCTTTCATCTTTGAAGCGACTCTGGAAGGAAATTATTCTTCTGGCTCCACCTGGACCACATTCCAATCAATCATGTGAGAAGCATCATGTACAAAAATTATAATTTTTTTTTTTTTTTCCAACAAGGAGACATGAAACACATCATGAAATTTAATATGCAATGGTAGGGCTAGTTTATAAGCCATTAGTTTCCCTCCTTTCCAACACCTTCCTCATTGTTACACTTTGACGTTGATTTTTCAACTTTGACAAAGATTTCTTCTTCGTCCTGATTAGTTTCCAGCAGAGTACTCTTCTGCTTCCACTCTATTTACTGATGCCTTATGCAGTTGGTTTTCTTCCTACTTCTTTGCAAGAAGTCTGTCTGGAAGATCTTTTATTCTAGTTTCTCTGTCCACAATTCATACCAATGTAAGTAATATCAGGTACATACAATTTATAATCCACAACAACATTCTGCATTTCAATAAGTTAAGAGATTCAGTTATTAGTCAAACCGTTCAGGTTCATAATAGTTTAGTGCACTTTTAGTACAATACTTATCCTTTCTTGTTTTTCCGTGAGATTCTTTCCTCACGCAACTTGGTCCAGTTCATCTTTTCTTGAGTTTCTAGGTGATTTATCTTCACCTTTTTTCTCCTTGGTTCCAGAGTGTACACTTTCCTGTTACACACTTGGCTAAAAAATTTTACACTTTCATTAGTACTCATAAATGAAAGAAAACAATTGTATCATATGCATGTTTATGCTTACCCTTTCTCAGTTCATAGCCGTACTTCCAGTATCTTATCATTGTTTTCTTTTGTTAGTCAATCAATTTAATTAGTAATAACTAGACTCGTTAACAATCTCTACAATTCAATGCTTACTTCCCACATGAAATTTTTGCCTCTAACCTCTTTTATTAATTGTATCCACTAGTTCAAAACTTACGTGAATAAATTTGGAGCTGATGGGTTTCCCCCACACCCAAGTCCAAATGTATCTCATCCTCTTTTCTCTCAGTTGGTAGCTGTATGATTTCCCACTATTTCCCTGTCTTGAATTTAAGACTCAGGAAATTTAAATAAAATTTACACCCACAAAATTTTATAGTATGCATACATGTAATTACTATCATTCATCACCTTCACAAGTATGACTACTTGATAATGTCAAAAATAAATTTGACACAATTTCCCCTTTTTCAAGGAATTACCATAATTTATACATTTACTAAAATTGTTTTTTTCCGTGCTGTACACATTCCAATGATAAATTGAGGAAATTAATTATGCTCCATTGGATTTTTTATCCATGCATGCTCATTTTCATAATCATTCTCCCATGTATAAAAACAATTGTTAGGTTTTCAATTCTACCCTAGCTAACTCACCTGGGAAAATTTGATTTATCCCTTCATTCATTCATTCCTAACTCAATGTAAGGGATCTGCATTACATTATTTAATATGCAATGTTCCACAACTACTAAACCAACTATTTAACTGGGTTTATAACTCATACTTAAGTTTACCACTTCATTATTTTCCATGCATATGAGCTAAAATATGTTTATCACAAAATACTTTAGTCATTAAATATAGTTGTCTTGAACCTCATCTTGGTAATTTTTCCAATTTTTTTTTTTTTTTTTTTTCCACATTATACTTTTACCACTTAATCTACCACAATAGTGTTTCTTTCTCTTTTAACCATAATTAGAGTAATAATATTCCGACCATATGGTAAAATATGTCCTTCCACTTTACTTGCAACTTTTAAGGTAAATTCACTTTTAATATTCCCTAGGTGAATTTTTCTTCTCCCTTAATCCCGTGGTTATAAGGTTTGAGTTTTTCTAACTGAACTAAATTATCATGTATGAAGATATTATATTCATACAACTCAACAAAGTTAACATTATAACATATAACAAGATCACCTATATTTATAATGTTAATTGTAGATTTAACTTATGTCCCACGTGCAATTTGTTTCATTTTACTCTATCATTTCTCATGATAATTATTATTATTTTATATATATATATATATATTTAATAGTTAATTAAGAATTTTCAACTTATATTTAACATACCTCTATTAAATATAAATTGTCCTTTTCCTATTATCCACCTTTCTCTAGATATTCCAATATAAACTTCCTTTCTTCTTTTGTTCCAATAACTATGGTAACACATAGTATTATATAACGTATTTGGAACATATATCACCCCACAATTATTCCTTCAAGACACGTAATTTTTTTTTCAGCTCTAATTTAAATACAATTTATAATGCCAAAGTTCACACCGGTTCAACTTATTAATTTCAACTAAAGTGCACTACTAAAATATTCAAATAAAGTGCCATTGTATTAAATCCCACTTATTTATTTTCAAGAATATATCCTCTAGTGTCTCTGTTAAACTTCAGATCTCTTTTATTTTTATACCTTCATATAAGTCATACCTACATATGTCACTTATAGCTATAACACATATGTTTCTTTTATCTATATATATATATATATAGATATCCTTGATAACATCTCTTGAGTGCACATAGATAGATATATATACATATATAACACCCTTATATATATATAAGCCACATATAAAAATTAATTTATATTATCTAAAGTTATGTATATATATATATAAAGTTTTGTAACACCTCCAGTTAATGAATTTTTTTTTTTTTTTTTTTTTTTGAGCATACATGCCTTACTTATATGATGCATCTTCTCCTTACCCATATACTACTTTTTTGAGCATACATGCCTTACTTATATGATACATCTTCTCCTTACCCAAATACTACTTGCATATAAAGCCTTGGGCAATATTTAATTAATGAACATAGGCATATATATATATATAGTTACTATATTACTATATATATATATATATATACATTTCCAACCTTTTTGTATAAATAACCCTAACCTTGGCGAGATTAATTCAATGAACATATGAATATATTTATATATATATAACATATATAAGTCCAAAGTCTTTTGGAAGCACCCCTATTTAAACTTTGCTTAGAGTTAAAGGGTAAAATAATTATTATATTATCATTAAGGCCCTTTTTCATTTCCATTTTTAATATATAACTGTTAGATCATTTATCCTTGCCCATCGAAATATTTATATAACCAAGGAAATGTTTACTCTTATTATGGATTTAATGTTGTGTACTCCTTTCACCCCTTTTTATCTTAGGGTACCCTTGCCAACTCTCGTTTTAACATTTATTATATCGAACGGTCTATATATGAAAATCGTGAGCATAATAATTTTCTCAGTTTTTAACTCATGTTCTTAACTCACTAACCACGATCATGAGTTATTCGTTTCTGCAGCGCTGTATATACATATTACTATAATCGTCATAGTTCATCAACTATTTACGTATAACCATTGGAGACCCGTCAACTATGTTGACCTTTTTATATACGCCAAACCCTAATGAGATAAATCGACGTGGACGGTTATCCTATCGGAAAATCCCAATGTGCTGTCAACGCAACTCTTGGGTATTCCACGTAACGATTCCACGTCGCATGCTCACCTGTACATTATTACGGTGTATGCATATTCTCCGGCGGAATTTCTCATTATGAAACTTGCAGTTTTCATACAAATTGTTCGCCGATTATTTTAATTTCTTATGTATGTTTGAAAGTTTGTTTTCAGAGCATTGCGATTGATAGATTTAATCCAGGGTACTGTGATTTGTATCAACCCTAACAGTATGATTCCTATTATGTTATGTACAGGGGCTTACATACACTGAATATTTGCAGGTTCAGAGCGATATATCTGACAGGGGTTTTCGTATGGGCTATTCGTTGCGTGTCGGCGCATAAGAACGTTGTACAATTCAGAACACCGTCATTTGATAGAGATAGATGCACGCGTCCACCCCTCCGTCGCCACACTGTTTCTACTGCCGCGTTTCGTGCCTCCGATTTATGACTGCGACAACTCAATTTAATCCACGTACCACGTATCCTGAACCGAAACCCCTTTCATCAAACAGTTTGATGACAGCCATGGATGGGTCATTTCGGCAAGGTGGAATTCGCAGGAAATCGGTGGTCAAGGACCATGAAAAGAAAACTTAAATAATATTTAATTTATCAAATGTGGTACTGGGGTTGATCTGCAACAAGATTAATGAAAATCCCCCTCGGGATTGTGTCAAACGCGGAATCGCTGCGTTTTGTCTTGGCCAGGCTTCCTAGGTACGTTGGATGCCTCCCTATTAGGGTTTCCGTTCTCATTATAATCCCTCTATTATTCCAGGTTCTTACTGATCTACTATCTCTTTCATTATCTTGTTTTCGTTCTGCCCAAGCCTCTCGGCCTTTAGGTATTCGTGGGTGTCTCTGTTTTTTTTCTAGCAGAAATTCTTTCCTTATTCTGTCTAGGCACAGTGAATTCGAGTGTGTTTTGGTTTGGTAAACTGTTCTATCCTAATTATCACGATTGTTGTTCGACCTTGTGGCGGTTCTCAGCTTTCATGCGGCAGGTTATAGGGTTTTCTCACCACCGCGCAGGCTCGTTGCCGTATCGGCAGATCTCATCACTGGCGGTTAACTCTTCGTTTAGTCTCTTATCTACTCTCAGTTATTTAAATTTTTCTTTTCTCTTCTCTTATTCGTTTATGGCTCAGAGGTGATCATTTCCTTTCAGGGTTTGTAGAATCTTCTTGGCGTTTACCTACACGTCTGACGCTAACTTACTTCAACGTCAATCCTGGTGTACAGGTTGCCTCAGAACCGATTCTTCACAGGAGATTTGGGCATAGCTCCGGTTGCTCTGCTGGTTCAGCCTCTGCCATTTCTCCCAAGCCTATTACTCCTTATTCTCTCGGGTTTATTTCTGTGATTTCCATTTATAACATGAAGTAGTAACTTCGTCTTTCATTCTTGAACTCCCTAGATAAATATTTAAACCGATGGTTCAACAATAAGCGCTCAGTTTTTTTTTTTATAGCACTGGTAACCGATCTGAACTTAAATTTTTCAAGCCCTAGTTTACGTTAACATAGCAGGAAGAAAGAGAAATTGTCCCATGGTTTGGTGTAACAATTTTTTCTAATTTCCTAATCTTCCAATTGTGACGGCGATCTTTACCACTCGCAGGTTCTGGTCGCATGTAAATTTTGTTGATCTCACGTTCGGATTCGAATTTGGTAACCTAATCGTCGTGTAAATCTGATGGTTCACCTCGGATTCACGTTTTTCCACAGAATCAGTCTCGTTCCTATACAATACATATTCTTGAACGGAGTTGTCTGTATAGATTTCTGTTAATCTATTTAGTCGCTACCGTATCTGAAATCTCATTTCAATTGCCTAAACTAAACGCTAATGGTTAACGCTGCCATATGGTTTATAATGGTGATATGACATTAATAATCATAATCTAGCATAATAATCATAATTTGTAATTTCATGTAGTTTAAATGATATAGGCAGCGCGTATATAATGCTCGTCACTCTATTGGAACTCTGTTAACTTATTTATTATGTCTAAGATGGAACTCGATGCCGTGACTAAACCCTTATGGTACCATTCGGTAATTATTATTTTAACACAGATCCGATTTCAAAAAGGTTTCAATACTCTTGATGATGTCTTATAGTTAAACAAATCATTTGTTCGCATGGTTGTTTTGTTTACATCTATGTTGGGTTCCCCATATCAATTTTTTTTTTTTATAATGGGGTTTAAGACGTTTTATGGAGTTAGCGCTAGGCGCTTTTTTTTTTTTTTTTTTTTGGCATATCTACATATGTGCTCCATAGTAGTGGCCTAGGATACCTTAAAGATGCGTTAGGTTTTTCAAAGATTAGATCTATATTGAAAATTCCATATGCACTTTAAAAAAATATAATTAAGATCTCATTTCCATGGAGTAAAAGATATTCTTAAGCAACCAAAAGTTCAAGTTGTATACTCTAATGTTTTTACAGCTCTTTTATATTACATATAAATTGAAATGCTACCATGCTATTTTTCCAGTATACCTATGAATATGTATTTCCACTTTTGTATAGTTGCATGCAATACAAATAAATGTTTAAGTTACGGTGGAGACCAATTACCTTCAGATTTAACCATTAATTGGTTAAAGATTCTGGGGGTTTCTACTCTACTAATTTCTAGTCTACAACTAAACAGAATCTGGAAGGTGAATGCCTTATGATAGATTCTGTTAAATGTAGTACTAATAACAATCGCACCATTTAATATATAATTTTATTTTATTTTTCATCATGGATATATATATAGTCCGAGTGAAGAAACAATCATACTCTATTATTTTACATCGAAATACTATTTTTCTGAGAGATATCGGTTTCCAGTTTTAAACCTATTATGAGCCTCCTCATATTACTCCCATATCAATTTTTCTACTTCATCACAATCTGTTACATGTATACCTGAAAGTATATCCAAGATATTTGTATACTGGAAGAAATATTTTTAATATTCATAAAATTTATAACAGTTAACCATTTCTTTGTGAGCACATATCTTGCCCAATTTTTGAACTTTCGCTCTGATACCATTTGTCACGTCTCCCAAACCCAGCTTTCTACACATATAACATAACTCAGATATTCTCCGCTTTATGCTTTATAACATTGATAGTTTTATACTGAATCACTTACAAATTCAGACTATTATCCGGGGTTTAAATTGTTTTCAGTACTTATAGACAGCCATGGAATATAAGAATTTCCATGAAAATTTTTGGGCTTGACCTCCCCTCTTCCCAGTCCATCTAGTAGACTTATATAGCTATATATATATATTACTTTGTATCTCTCAGGTTTTTCTTTTCAGAGTTTTGTCCAACTCTAGATGATTGCTAGGCCCTTCCTCAACTTTCCAGTTTTGCAGGCCTTATAAAATTTTCAACATTTTAAAGTTTCAGCATAGAGGTATAGATGTGTGCATCCTCGCATACATCTATCTATACTCAGTTAACCTCCATTGCTCCAACTACTTTCCCAGTAGTTATATGGACGGTACACAGATGCTCTGTTCATTGTATTTTTACATATGCTTACAATCTTACCTCACACAAACTTTTATCACACACTAGATTGTTCAATAGGATTCCCCCCTTATTTTACTGTTACAAACATTCAACATGTGTGACACTCTGGTACAGATTCAACTGTTCCAGGGGAAAACTAGGAAACAAATCCTCTTGCTTAAATCAAATGGAGGTAGAGAATACTGAGCTAGATAGGTTTAGTGTTAGATCCTCGTCCTTAGTTAGGATTCAACTTCTGCTTTCATATGTTTACACTTACATTTAATAGAATAATTTAAATTCTAACTTTTACAATTATTTCCATTGGAACGCAGCCGACATACTGAACCCCATACTGCTATCACAGGGTTATTGTTTCTTACTTTCTGTTATTGGTTACAGGGAATTCTGTGCCATCAGTATTGTTATGATAGGTTTAGTTGTTTGTGACTTGCTGTTCATGGGTACTGTTTTGTTCACATTTTCTGTTTATACACACAGAAATTAAATATTCCTTTAAAAGATAGCAAACTATACCTATACATGGTTATTAGATTGGTTGTTCAATTGATCTATCATCTCTAACCTCATTAATACAAGGTACTCATCCCTACCCCCAACCATTTGTCTCTGCTATCAATAGCTTTAGTTTGCAATTACATAAGTTACTGAACCATTAATCAATCTAACATTTGCATAATGCACCATAACATAACAATTCATAAATTTCATAATGAACCATAACATCAAATTTCATAAAACAGGGATATATTTAATACAGACTTACAGAAATCTCCAACATTAGGCATGCATACCTCTACTATGACCAGTCCTACCAACCTTAGAATCCTCTTTATCTCCCAGGATTCACCCCCGAGCAGAGATCCTCCAAGAACAGACTAACCTCAATCTGTTCTGGAGCAGCTTATTTAAGCTATGCTTTCCCCAAAGCCCGTTTCCCACCTGCACAATCTTAATGCAGGTTTGGTCTCTGTTGAGCTTAGGTTTCCATTTTGGGATTCCTTTTAAAGCTGCTTTAAGCTTTTCCTCAGCTTTTTCCAGCTTTTTCACTCCTGTTCCCTCAACTACTCCTCTTCATTAGGAAATTTAGATTTTTTCCTCTAAAAATTCAAATTAGAAATAATTTCTTCAAGGATTTTTGAAAGATTTTGGGGAAAGTCTTTACCTTTTCCATCACCTCATGGATTAGGCATGTGATCTCACTTTCTCATCTGGTCATAGTGCATACATAATATTTTATTTATTTTTCATAAATAAATAGTTAACCACATCCACACAATAATTATCCATTGGGGTCCACTCCCCTTTGGATTTATGTTCAAATGTCTCATTTGAAAAGCATAGAACTTGGGGGTGTTACACAATCATTTTCTTTCAGACCAGTAATATGACTACTCTCCTTAGAGGTGATATGGTTTTTACTTCATAATGCTAGTTCTGTGGTTACCCACAGTGACTCTCTACAATGCACATTGACCCTAGTTGTTTGACAAAGATAAGTTTTATTTTTTGGAATATATTATCGTTGCCCTACTGTTAAGTTTATGTTTAAAATCTTTGTTTTCTGATATGGTAGCATACTATCGAGAGCATAAGAATACTTCGTTCTGTGTATTGAAAATTTTTAATGGTACTAATTTATAATTGTGTCAGGCCTATCCTCGATTCTTCAATTTTTTTATTTGGGTTTTCTAGTTGGTACTTATGCTCTGTATTAACCCAGTTCTAAGTTCACACATGATAAATTCTGAGATATATGTTTATTTTTTTCTTACTCAACTTTTAGAGTGTATTTGGTTATACTTTTGTGGTTCTTCACTGCATTGTTTATACCACTCTTATTAATTAGGATATTTCTCCTATACTTCTTCATAATGGTAAATAGAAAATAGATTTTATCTCCCTTCTGTTATTTGGTTTAAAATAATAAGAATTAAGCTTCTATGAGTTGTTACTCCGATATATTTATTTATGGATTTATATTGAAATCCTTGGAATTCTCTTACTTGCACTCTTCATCGTAATTGCATTGGTACCTTTTGTATTTCCTTTTACCTTTATGCTGCTTATGAAAGGTGTGTAACATGTGATGGGGTCGTGGCCCTTAAGGTAACACGCAGTCTCTTATCGAAGACTTGATCTCATGTTGAGGTTTGGAAGAATCATTTTTAGTTATATTTTGTATTGTTTTCTATTCATTTTCTGAGTTTTAACATGGGTTAATATCATCGAGGTTACCTCCTTTGCTTAGATCCAGACTAGTGATCCAGAAGCGGACATCCTTTCCTCTTCAAGTTAGTCCAATTTATTCAATTATTATCTGTTCCATATTTATTAATTTTCATTGTAGATATTGAAAGAATATTACTTACATCATTCTCAACCTATAGGCATAGGTGGAGAAATAAAATATGGAACAATATACTTAGGTAAGTCATTTTCATGTACTGACAACATCATTACTTTTTATTTGTGAATTGGATTGTTTTCTAATTCTCGTATATTATTTTGCAGGTATGCTCTTGAATATTTTCATTGATTTGCATGAAACAACTGCTTCCTTTCCCATGGATGCTTACAATTTATACTTTCTCTCTCAGGTTGGTAGCATGTTGTTCCATCATGGTTCTAGTTCTCGCACCTAGGTTAGTCCAACATTACTATATTTTATGTGTCAAGGTCATGGTTGGTCTTTGACAATAAATTCCATGGATGTAACATTTATCATATTTTAATTAGTCATATGGATAATATATATGACAGTGATATTCTCAACGATATTTGAGAATTTTTGTACATAGACAATTTATTTTTTTGGATATTGGGAATTCTGAGTTATCATATTCATGTAATTTCCTCCAATTTTGAGAAGTGTAATGCCTCTCCCAATTTTACATTATTCAATATCTATATGAAATTTCCAAAATTCTTTTTCTTTTATAATGGTGGCCCACTTGGTGCTTTATTGGTAGTTGTTGCATGTATCAATATTTTACACCTAAATATATTTGTATTTTCTTGTACTTGTTGGCTGAACTTCTTTAATATAATTCATCTATGCATATATACATAGTAATGTTTATCAGAATATAACCCTCTTGGGTTTTTAATTTCAGAGACTCTATTTTTATATGCTTTAAGTAACTTGTTTTTTTTAAGAAAAACGATATCTTCATTATATTTTATTACTTTATGGACACTGTACAATACACATAACTAATCACTGAATATTTTATTAACTATTTACATACCAATAGTACATAACACGACTTAAACCTTTAGTCTAACAAGGTATATAACAAAAACAGATGCAAGTTATTATCATACTACAATTTCATACCTTCAAGGTAGAACTCTGCCTATTACTTTAGACCAAAATTATTATCTAGACATTTATAACAACATCAAAATTTTAATATGAAACCTTAGCACATAACATACCAATTTGTAAATACAAACTTTCCTCCCAACCACAAGATTATCCTCATAGGTCTCCCCCTAACAAAGATCAATATCCCCAATATTAACAACCTCTTGTCACACTAGTGGGGCACTTTTAAGCCAACTTCCCCTCAGAAAATTTCCATAATGACATCCGGTTATTATGGGTTTTTGTTTCCCATGGCCTAGCCTTTTTTTTTTCCACAAAATATTACTTTAAAACCTCCTTTTTCTCAGCACAATTTTTCTTACCTCTTCCTAGTAACTTGTTATTATGGGTTGTTCTTTCCCATGGCCTAGCCTTTTTTTTTTCCACAAAATATTACTTTAAAACCTCCTTTTTCTCAGCACAATTTTTCTTACCTCTTCCTAGTAACTTGTTATTATGGGTTGTTCTTTCCCATGGCCTAGCCTTTTTTTTTTCCACAAAATATTACTTTAAAACTTCCTTTTTTTAGCACAATTTCTCTTACCTCTTCCAAGTAACTTTCCTCTTTACTCAAGATTTTTATTGGATATTTTTCTCCCATTTAATTTAATTAATTATTTATTTTTCTCCAAGGATTTTCTGGAGAATTTTGGGGAAGTTTGAAGTTCTATTCCATCCTCATCGATAAAAATTTCTTGATCTCAATTACTATGTCTTTAAAATATTTCCATTTCTTTCATAAATAATTATTAACTTAAAATAATTTTGTCTACAACATAATTCTTCCATAGTTCCACCTAGACCTTGGTCTTATTTTCATAATATAAAAGTTGTAAATGAGGGGTATTACATAAAATATATAAATTATATTAGAATTTAAAATTTAAAATCTAAAACCATGTTAATATTTTTGGAGGCCCAACGAATAGAGGACATATATTTGGTCCATTAGGATTTTTGAAACGCATAATTTTAAAAATGCAACACATGGGAATGCAAAATTTCAATGCAACCACCTTTCAATAATGTAAGGTTTAACATTTATATTTTTAATTCCATATCTCTAATCTTCATATGTGGTGAAAAATAGCTTGTACAATAATTTTTAACAGTAAATTAATATTTTGGGAGGCAAATGAAACCTAATGAATAGAGGACATATATTTGTTCCATTAGGATATTTTAAAAAGGTAACACATGGGAATGCAACATTTCAATGAGCATATTGAATTTTACACCATCCAATCAAAAAAATTAATTTAAAAATCATTAAATTAATTAGGTATATTTAGTTAAAAATTAATATTTTTTATTAGCAATAACCATATAAATAATAATAATAATAAGGCTACTATTTTATATCTATATACTTATATTTATTATATTACCATTATTTCCTATATTAATATAATATTGGTTATTATATAAAATTTTGATTATACCTTAATAGTTATATTTAAAAGTAAGATATAAATGGCATATAACATAATAAAATTTATATAAAAATTAAATAAAAATATTATATTTATTAAAAATTAAATGTAAAAAGGGGTATTATTGTGAGATATGATACTAAAAATAAAAATTAATATTACAACATAAAATTTAATATTAAAAATTAATATTGTATTTTTAGAAACTCAATTATTTGTGATTGATGAAAAATAGGGTTGTATAACATATTTTTTGGGACTTCACTATAGCTTATTCCATATCATTTTTGTGGCTCATCTCTTCTTTTATGTATATCTTATTTACCAAGAGTAGTAAAAGGGTTTAGGATATGTTGAAATCGATGAATTTATTATTGTCTATCATTGTTTATTAAATTGAAAAAATGATTTCTCAATTAATGTGAGATATTCAATTTCTTTATAATTAAATAATTTAAATTTTTATTATAGGATTAAAAAATGTGAGGATTCAATCGTTTCACAGATAACAAGGAAACTGTATTAATATTAAAAGATAAAATTTAAAGTAAAATTTAAAATCTATTATTAAAACTTATAATATTGTAATATTAATATAAACTAAAATATTATTATAATATTTGTGATTAAGGTAATTTTAATTAAAAAGAAATATGATGGTTTACCATACTCATTTTCTACTTGGTAAATGAACTTGAAGATCATCTCCTTTATCAATATATTCATAGTTAAAGCTTTATGAGTTAGTGATTTAAAATTCAATTCATCTAGTTCATGCCTTTTTGAAATTGACAGATTCCTCATTGTCTAAGTTTCAATATTTTTTTTTGTTCATCACATTAATTTTGGCAAATGGCGTAGTAAGTTAGTAGAATTTAAAATCTATGTGCTAAACTAATGTAGAATTGTTTGCTTTTTTTATTTAAAATTTTCTAGTATGATGGATTATACAAAGTGAATCTTGTGTCATTTTGAAAATGAATTCAATGCTTAGACGAAAGGGCATGAGGGGATTACATTGTTTTAATTTCTACAGAGACAATCCACTCACTAGTTTTTTATTAAAAATAATTATGATAATTAATTGATCTTTTATATATATATATATATATAATCTTATTAATTTTCAATCAAATAAATCTTTTCAAAACTTGGTTAAAGAAAAGAGAATAACTCAAAAAATATTTTGAACACCCAAGAATGATGATTAATAAAAAATGAGCATTTAAAATATTAAAATAAAGCAATTATTTTTATTAAATTTAATATAAAAATATAATATAATATTACATATTATTTTAACAAAACTAAAAAATAATATTATATAAACTATATTAGAATTTAAAACCTAAAATATATAAAATATATTACTTCTATAAAACCAACAATGTTAATATGTTGGGAGCTTGATAAAACTTCAATCAATTAAAGCCAATGAATAGAGGATATATATTTGGTCCATTATATTTTTGAAAGGAATAATTTTAATAGGTAAAGCACCATAATGAGGCATTTCATTGCAACCACGTTTCAATAATGTAATTTTAACATTTTGGTGACAAATAACTCTTAGTGTAAATATTAATTTAAGAAAATTTTAAACATGTGATTTAGATATGCAAGAAAGTTAGTGGTGTGAATTTCATCCATTGAGGTGGTGGAAACTACTATAACATGCTCACATCTTGAAGTTTACACCATCGGATAAAAAATTTATTTAGGAAAAACATTAAGGTAGCCAATTCCAACATGTGGTAAGCCTATGAGTGTAATTAGTTATTACATAAAATTTTGGTTATATCTTAATAGTTATATTTAAAAGTAAATTATAATTCACATATAACAAATACAATTTATATGAAAAATTAAAATAAAATAACATATTTATTAAAACCTAAATATAAAAATGTGTATTATTGTTAGATATTATACTAAAAATAAAACTTAATATTAGTACTTAAAATTTAATATTGAAAACTAATATTGTATTATTATAAACCAAATTATTTGTGATTGATGGACAATGTGCTTGTATAACATATTTGTTTGAGACTTGACTAAAGTTTATTGTGTGAGAATAATCTAGATTAATGCAGAAATAGATTTAGTTTTGAGTTGTTGAACGAGAGCTTTAATTTAGAAATTGGTTCCATATATTTAGGTTTTTTTCCTCTTCTTCAGGAAGTTTAGGTGAGTGCAATCTGCTATATAAATGTAATGTAATCGTGTAGTTGAATTCAATTATTCAGTGAGGTTTGTCTCACATTTGCTGTGTTGCTTTGTGCATTTAATTTAAGTTGGTATCGGAGCCAAGTTAAGCTGTCTTCCGATGTCTGAAATAAGCTGTGTTTGGGTATTGGAGTGAGAGCTCTGGCTCACATTCCGCTTTCGAAACCCATCGGAGGTAGGTTGACAGAATTGAGTATTGGCACACCAGTTCATTGCAGCGAATATGCTGGTACCCTCTCCTCTTCACGGGAAGTGAATGATATGGTTTGAATTTGCTGGATTTTACAGCTCGTTTTCCCAATCCTTTTCAGCTCATCGTGTTCCATCACTGCTGTCATAAGTCATGGCAGAAAAGATTAAAGGTAAGCACAGTTTGCTGTGTTGTTGCATAGAAGCTGACATATTGTATTTCAATCCCCGGTGTGAGCAGCAAAGAAGAAATCGACCTACGTCCAAGCAAAACTTTCCAGGTTTAGGATTGCGAAGTTCCGATCTGCAGTTACGCATACCATTGCCACTCTGAAGAGTGCAAGGTGTGAAGTCACGTTTTCGTCTGTGTCATTTAAGAACAGTGATTGAAGATCGTATGTGTGCTGATCACCATTGTTTGTTGTGTGGTATTAGTGGTGCGCGATAATTTCCTGCAGTGGAGCGTTGTCTACGCCTGACTGAAATCACTGCCTCTAATCGCTAACTTCAAGTGCGCAGTGTCACTGTCCACCAATGCAACAAGGTTATAAGTCATAGTTTTTATTACTATTTCAACAAAATTCCATATTTGTTATGGGAGGTGATTGATATTAGGAGGTGATCATTTTTAATACAAAGGTGAAAGCTATATTTTTTGGTTAAAAAAAATACCTTTTAAAGGTTTTTTTGGAATTTATTATATGAAGCTTGTGGCTTCATTGGCACTTTATTGAAAATTAATTTGTCCTCGTGGGCTTTAGGGCATTAGCAACTTTGTTTCTAGAATTAAAGACTTGAGTGATAAGCTTGGTGATATTGGTGAAAAAGTGTCTAGTAGCGATTTAGTAACTATTGCTTTGAAGGGTTTAGTCCAAGACTATAAAGTCTTTATTTCAGTACTCTCAGCTAGAACAACACCTCCTACATTTGAAGAATTGGCTGGAATTCTTCTTCCACAAGAAGAGCGAATGAAAAATTTTGAACTGGAGTCAAATGGTTCTGATTTGGCTTTGACTGCAAGAGGTAAAAGATCATTCCGAGGGAGACCATGGGACAGGAACAGAGGCCGTTTTCAAGAAAAACAAAAAGGTCTGACACCTCTTGATTCTTATGTTAGGAGAAACATTGAGTGTGATTATTGTGGAAAACCTGGACAGCTAGCTAAAGATTGCTATAGAAGAAAGAATCATGAATCAAATCAAAGACATAGGAGGCATAATGGAAATTTCATAAATAGAGACACCTCAGTTACTGATGGATTTAAAAATCTTAAGTTGTTTCTTTCTGATGCTGCATTGTCTGCTGAAACTGATGATGAGAATGCTTGGTTCATAGATTCTGGTGCATCGACACATATGACTTGTAATAAAGAATGGTATGATAAATATTATGAAAAATCTGATGGCACACACATTTAACTAGGAGATGACAGGTCACTTAAAGTCCAAGGCTATGGCATAATAAATGTGTACTTACCTAATGGACAAATGAGACAGATTCATGATGTGATGTATGTACCTGCTCTCAAAAATAATTTGATATATGTTTCCACTATTACTGATAATCATTTAAAAGTCGAATTTGGTAAATTGGGGTGTATTGTGAAAGATGTTCAGGACCACTACAGGGTTGTTTCTATAGGTACCAGGGTTGGAGGATTATATAAATTGGATGTGACAGTGAAGTGCCATGTTGCCTTGACATCGAAAGAGACATCAACAGCAGAGTTATGGCATCACAGGTATGGGCACCTAAATTACAATGATTTATCGTTGTTGCAAAGAAAATCAGTGGTTGAAGGTCTTCCTGTTATGAAGTGTGAACATTTACGATGTGAAGCTTGTGCACTTGGTAAGTAGCATAGAGAAGAGTTTCTTGTTCATACCGAGAAACGACAATATGATATACTTGAATTAATTCACACTGATGTATGTGGACCTATGCAAACTAGGTCTCTTGGTGGTGCTTCCTACTTTGTTATCTTTATTGATGATAGATCTAGGTATACCTGGGTCTATTTCATTCAAAGGAAAAGTGATATATTTGAGTATTTTAAAGAGTTTCGAACCATGATTGAAAAACAAACAGGTAAGTACATTAAAATCCTCAGATCTGATCAAGGGGGTGAATATAAGTCAGGCGCATTTAACAGCTATTGTAAATCTAATGGGATCCAACAACAGTTCACAGTACCTCATACCCCTAAGCAAAATGGTGTTGCTGAGCGGTGGTATAGAACCCTGGTGGAATGTGCTCGCAGTATGCTTCAAGGTAAGAACATTTCTAATGGTTTCTGGGCAGAAGCCATTAATACTGCTATTTATTTGAAGAATCGATGTCCCACTAAGAAATTAGCTTTTCAAACACCTTTTGAGATTCTTCATGGTTATAAACCTGATGTCAGTCATTTAAGAATCTTTGGATGTACTGCCTTTGCACATATTCCTAAGGTTAACAGAAGAAAGCTTGATGCAAAGTCAATCAAGTGTGTTTTTATTGGGTATTGTACAGATCAGAAAGCATATAAATTGTTTGATCCAAGTACACATAAACTGTTTTCAAGTCGAGATGTGGTGTTTCATGAGCAGGCTGATAAATGTGATACAAAGAATGATGCATGGCATATATCTAATTATGCTCATGTCAAACTTGATACCTTCGTTAAACAGGAACAGGAACAGGTACAGGTACAGGTTCAAGATCAGGATGAAAGCAATATGAGCACATCTAGCAGAAGTGAGTCATCACGAGAGGAAGATTCACCTCAAAGCCGAAGAATCATGGATGGAACTCCAACAGGTATTGTAGCACCAAGAAGATCAACCCGACAAACCCAGCTTCCTGCAAGGTATAGAGATTATGCCTTAATGTCTAATATCATGAATGTTGTAGAACCAGTTGATTATGAACAAGCTAAACAACATGAACAATGGAGAAATGCTATGAATGATGAATATGCCTCTCTTATGAAAAATCAAACATGGGAATTAGTGGAACTTCCTAAGAACAAAGTTCCAACTGGAAGAAAATGGTTGTATAAATCTAAATTTAAAGCAGATGGTAGTATTGATAAATTTAAGGCAAGATTAGTTGCAAAAGGATATGCTCAACAGGAGGGAATTGATTATGAAGATACTTTTGCACCAGTAGCTAAATTGAATACAATTAGACTACTGATTGCCTTAGCTACAAAACATAATTGGAATATACATCAACTGGATGTCAAATCTGCTTTTCTAAATGGTGATTTAAAGGAAGAAGTTTATTTGGTTCAACCTGAAGGGTTTTTCAAACAGGGATAGGAGCATCTAGTCTGCAGGTTAAGAAAAGCCCTATATGGTTTGAAACAGGCACCGAGATCATGGTATGTAAAGATTGATACCTTCTTTCTTCATAATGGATTTGTGAAAAGCAAAAATGATCCTAACTTGTATGTTAAGAAAGATGAAAAAGGAAATGTTGCTTTAATATCTTTGTATGTGGATGATCTCATTATCACAGGTGGTGCTCACAAGTTAATTGAAGAAATTAAAGTTCAGTTGTCACAGGAATTTGAAATGAAAGATTTGGGTGAATTGCATTACTGTTTAGGAATTGAGGTATGAAGAGAGCCTGGTAAAACATTAATCACTCAAAGAAAATATACAAAGGAAATTCTTAAAAAGTTCAATATGAGTGATTTCAAAGCTATGTCAACTCCCTTAGAACAGAATGCAAAGTTGTACAGAGAAGATGGAACTAAAGAGGCAGATGGAACATTATATCATCAGTTGGTGGGAAGTCTGAACTATCTCACCACTACCAGACCAGACATTTCATACTCAGTCAGTATCCTTAGTCAACTCATGGCTAAGCCTACAGGAAATCACTGGAATGCTGCAAAGAAAGTTCTCCGATACTTAAAGGGAATAGTGAATTTAGGTATTATGTATACTGATGAATTTGATGTTGCACTGACAGGTTTTTCTGATTCAGATTGGGCAGGAAATCCAGATGACACACGGTCTACCTCTGGCTATGATTTTCATATAGGATCAGGGGTTGTATCTTGGAGTAGTAAGAAACAGCCAACTGTTTCTTTATCATCAATAGAATCTGAGTACAAAGCGTTGACCAATGCCACCTGTGAAGCTATTTGGTTGCAGAGAATTCTTGCAGATCTTGAAGAGGCGCAAAGTGGTTCAACATGCATCAATTGTGATAATCAAAGTGCTATCAAATTAGCACATAATCCAATATACCATGCCAGAACAAAACACTTTGAGTTGCAATACCACTTTGTACGTGAGAAAATTGAGTCAAATGAAATTGAATTAATATTTTGTAATACCAAGGATAATATGGCTGATATATTTACTAAGCCTCTTGGTAAAATCAAATTTGAAATTTTTAGAAGTAAATTAGGTATTGTAGAAAATCCATTTCTCCATTAAGGGAGGATGTGAGAATAATCTAGATTAATGCAGGAATACATTTAGTTTTGAGTTGTTGAATGAGAGATTTAATATAGAAATTGGTTCCATCTATTTTGGTTTGTTTCCTCTTCTTCAGGAAGTTTAGGTGAGTGCAATCTGCTACATAAATGTAATGTAATCGTGCAGTTGAATTCAATTATTCAGTGAGGTTTGTCTCACATTTGCTGTATTTCTTTGTGCATTTAATTTAAGTTATTGCATATCATTTCTCTCGCTCATTTTATAAAAGGGTTTATGCTATGTTGAAATTGATTAATTTCTTATTGTACATAATTATTTATTAAATTGCAAAAAATGATTTCTCAATTATTTTTGGATATTCAATTTATTTTCAATTAAATAATTTAAATTTTTATTATAGAATTAAAAAATGTGAGGATTCAATCATTTCACACATAACAAGGAAACTTATTAATATTAAAAGTAAAATCTAAAATCTATTATTAAGATCTAGTATGTATTATTATAATATTATAATATTAATATAAACTAAAATATTATTATAATATTTGTGATTGAGGAATTTTAAAGAAAAAAAAATATGATGGTTTACCATACTCATACCCTACTTGGTAAATGAACTTGAAGATCATCTCCTTTATCAATAGATTCCTAATTAAAGCTTTATGAGTTAGTGATTTAAACTTAAATTCATCTAGTTCATGCTTTTCTGAAATTCACAAATTTCTCATTGTGTAAGTTTCAATATTTTATTTTTTCATCACATTAAATTTGGCAAATGGAATAGTAAATTAGTACAATTTAGAATCTATGTGTTAATCTAATGTGGAATTGTTTACTTTTTTATTTAAAATTTTAGAGTATGATTGATTATAAATATGAATCTTCTGGCATTTAGAAAAAGAATTCAGTGGTTATATCGAAAGGCATGAGAGCATTATATTGTTTTAATTTCTAGAGAGTGTTTCATAATCCACTGGCTAGTTTTTTATTAAAACATTTATGATGATTCCTTGATCATATATATATATATATATATATATATATATATATATATATATATATATATATATATATATATATATATATATTTTCAATAAAATAAAGGTTTTCAAAACTTGGTTAAAGAAAAGAGAATAACTCAAAAAATAATATTTTGCTAGTTTGATAAAACTGCAATCAATTAAAACCAATGAATACAAACATATATTTGGTCCATTAGATGTTTCAAAGGCCTATTTTGAAGAAAGTAAAGCACCATAATGCAACATTTCCTTGCAGCCAATTTTCAATAATGTATTTTTTAACATTTGTAATTTTTTATCATTTATATTTTTTAATTTCATGTCTCTAATCTTCATGTGTGTTGACAAATAACTCTTAGTGTAAATATTAATTTAAGAAATTTTTAAACATATGATTAGATATGCAGGAAAGTTAGTGTTGTGAATTTCATCCATTTATGTGGTGGAAAAGATGATAATATACTCATATTGTCGAAGTTTACACCATCCAAAGAAAAAGAAAATTTAAGAAAAACATTAAAGTAGCCAATTCCAACATTGGGTAAGCCTATTAGTGTAATTAGTTATTACATAAAAATTTCATTATATCTTAATAGCTATATTTGAAATTAAAATATAATTCAAATATAACATAATAAAATTTATATGAAAAAATAAAATAAAATACTATATTTATTAGAACTTAAATGTAAAAATTAGTATTATTGTTAGATATTATACTTAAAATAAAACCTGATAGTAAAACTTAGAATTTAATATTAAAAAACTAATATTGTATTATTATAAACTGAATTATTTCTGATTGATGGAAAATGTGGTTGTATAACTGTAACACCTCCAGTTTAAGGAAATATTTTTTTTTATTTTTTTTTCTATAACAAGAGATCCTATTAGTATTTAATAATATCCAATAGACCTCCTTGGTTATTCCCCGGAACACATTAAACCTATCTCCTATAAGTTGTTCCTTTTGTTCTATATAAGATTCAATATTTCTCTAGTTTGCTAGTAGTATACAAGCCTTACTTTCCACTTATATTGATATATACCCCATGTACTACTTGCATGTATATCCGTTAGGAGTATTAATTTAATGAGTATATATATATAGCACCCATATCTATATATATGACATATTTATATTCAAACCTTGATCCTAATTAACCTTGTATATATATATATATATATTTATATATAGCCTTCGGCTATATTAACTCAATGGGCACATATATATATATACGTAGCACCTACTTCGGCTATATTAACTCAATGGGCACATATTTATATGTACGTAGCACCTATAATGATATATAGCATACGTAGAATCAAGACCTTTTTGGTATAATTAATTGAAATTCCACTATATACATGGTACCCATAGTTTGAATTAACCTCCTTTAATAATTTCATTTGGATATTCACGTATATCTCGGCTACATGTAACGTTTCCTGTAGTAAATTGACTATGTCATATAATGGTTACGTATGATGAATTCTACCCCCGCGTTTACCATTGGCGCGAGTTATGGTGTGTAACCCCGGTATTGTAGCCATCCGACCGTATGGGTAAACCGGTTCTATCACTCGGCCTATTTTATAATACCACATTCGCCTGACCATGGTGTGGTCAAAACCCTAGACTGCGCCCTATCCCATCCTATGCCCCTATGCTCGCACGTATTATGATTTCGGTTTCCAGTTTTGTGCGATAGCGAGTTCATTAGCGGCCCCGTAAACTCACGGATACGTGTTTCGGTTTAATTGTGACAACTACTTCACTTTTCACAACCACTCCTGTCTTGAGAACGCGTTTCACCAAAAAAAAAAAAAGGTCTTTTCGATGAGCAACCTCTCATGAATTCTCCTGCAGCCCGCCTCCCAAGTACTCTGAACAGGTTTAAAATAATATTAGACTGACCAGAGGGTACCAAGATTGCAGCTCAGTGTTGATCTGTTGAAATCCTCTTCAAGATTTCGTAACAAGTCGAGTTCGTTGGAGGGTACCGGAGTAAATCCGTGAACAGGATTTTTCCAGTACTTTAGCGATCGTGTTTTAGGGTTTGGTGATCATTATTAACCTTTCTCGGTCCCGATCTCATTCCTATTCTTTTCCTTCCTTTCATTGTTTCAGGTCTTGCTGAGTCAAGGGCTTCTGGGTTTGCATCGCCGACTCGCACTCTCCATCCAACCACCTTAACTGGTTACTCCTGGTTATTCAACTAATTATGGATTTCCTGCAACGTAGAACGTGTTCTTCATTTTGTTGCTTTATACTATCTATGCTTACGACGCTCACACCTTTTGTTTCACGGAACCATTGCAGGTCTTAGGTAGTTCATGACTGTGTTCGAGTTTAATTCTGGCGACGGATGACGGGTGATTTTTCCAGGACCGATTTGGATGTGGATACAACTGCCCACTCTCACACGTTTGTATTTCTACTCTCGTCAGTGCTCTGGCTTCGGCCTTTGGAGGTTTGCAGGAAACGATTCAGAGATTTTATTTCCTGCTAACACTACGCCCCAATATAAAATTGTTTTGACCTTTTACTATTTTTCAGTCATTATATTTGGAGCGTCTGAAGCAGCTCGGTTTTCATAACGTGTCTATTGTCATACGGTTTGTTAAACTGTCTCCCTTGGCGTCAATGACCAGTTCATTTATTATATTTCCATTGTTCCGTTTCATTCTACGAGCATAATGGCTACGGAATCTAACTCTTCCGTCTAAATTCTCTGTGCTCTAACAAGATTAATTCTGTTATCAAATAGGGGAATAATGACAGCGTTCTGGGCGGACAGAGGTGAGGTTTAGTCTCTGAGCTATTTTAACATTTATTTTACTGTATATCAAAGAAATCTCCATACTCTGCAACCGTAACTAATATAAAATGAGGAACCATATATTCGGCCCCTTAGAAGTCCACTCTGTCTCATAATAATTCTTGTTAAAACTGTGAAGGTCTCAATGCTATTGCGTAATGATTATGGTTAGAGTTGTTGATTACGCATCGTTTTAACGTTCTACTTGTCACCTCTATTCGTTTTAAATTAACTTGGACAGATATCCACTGTGCCGTGATGTATCAGTGTCGCTACAGTCCAAATGGATTCGTTGATTATGGTTTAAGTACATAGTCTTTTAAATTATTCACCATGCGTTTTTACAATTTGACCATACGTTCATTCCATTAGCGATAATGATCACCTATATATTTCATTGATTCGTTTTGATATCCACTTTTTTTGTAAATATATGTTCATATATATATGTTTCATCAGTATGTTCCCTTTTTAACACACATAGTTGAAATATATGATTTGGGTTTATATCGCGCTGGTGACATATAAAATTCAGGTATATATATATGGCTCATTTATGGTCGAAACTAACAAGTACCTAAACGTGTAATGTTCGATGCTTGTTAGTAAATATATATACTTTTGGTCTTAAATGCATATATATAGGTATTTTATAGTTCAATTGATGATATGCCTTGAGCATAGATTATCTCCATTACCCTAACGTTTGTATCAAGGGTTAGAGATGAAGTTAAAACAAAAAATACTTTATAATTGCTATGAGAACTTTAACCCTTCTATAGTGTAAAATTTACTTTGTGGTTTAATAAGAGTCAAACTACATATTCTAGAATACTTGATTGTAAATTCTATTTTTCTTTTAAGGTATACCTATATGTATTCAATGGTGCTTGACTAGAGAACCTTATTTATAAGGCAATTATTTTGCTATGTTACAGGTTTTCAAGGAGTAAGAATATATTTAGATATGCAATCTATACCCTTATAAATGGTATAATGCTCATATATGCAATCTATATTCTAATATCTTGCTTTCTTCCTTTCTGCTACATACCATGTATATTTCAGTGCTACTATAAGGTTTCTCTAGCATACACATAAGCATATCATATCATTTAAGTGCTACTATAATGTTTCTCTAGCATACACATAAGCATATCATATCATTTTTGTGTCTACAGGGAACACAACAAAAATTAATCATCTGTAGAGGCCAAGTAACTTCAGATTTAAACCGACCTTGGTTTAGAGTTTCTGGAGTTTCTACTCTATAGATTTCTGGTCTACAACTAAACAGAATCTGGAAGGTGAATGCCTTAGGATGGATTCTGTTAAATGTAGTACTAACATCAATCCTACAATTTCTTTTAAGTTTTTTTTTTTTATATGTAGCTAATTCATACCATAATACATCAACATGAACAAAAATTTCAGAACATACCACAATCTGCAAATGACCAACCTCCCAACCTTAGAGTCCTCTTTGTCTCCCAGGACTCACCCCCGAGCAGAGATCACCTCCTAGAGCAGATCCACCTCTGATCTGCCTAGGAGCAGCTTATTTAAGCTCATATTTCCCCCAAAGCATGTTTCTAATTCTGCGTCCAGAATAGCAGGATGCTTTCTTTCATGTTTAGCCTAGGCTTCCCATTTTGGGACTCTTTAAAGCTGCTTTAAGCTTTTCCTCAGCTTTTCCAGCTTTTTCTCACCTCTTCCCAACTACTCCTCTTCATTGGGGAAATTTAGATTCCTCCTCAAATCTAATTTAATTTCTTTCAAGGATTTTTGAAAGATTTTGGGGATTTGTTGCCTTATCCATCCTCATGGATTTGGCAAGTGATCTCTAATTCTCATCTTGGTCAAAATGCACAATCATTTTTATTTATTTCCTCAAATAAAATATGCAAATACATTCACACCATACTTATCCCTTGGGGTCCACCCCCTTAGGATTAAAGTTCAAATGTCTAACTTTAAAAATTCAACACACAAATTGGGGGTGTTACATATTCCCCCTCTGAAAATAAACACTGTCCTCGGTGTTATTATTCAACTACTAGAGTTCATTTAAACAAAAATGGATATTTCTCCATCATTTCAGCTTCTCTTTCCCAGGTGGCTTCTTCAGCAGTAAAGTGCTTCCACTGCACTTTTACTCTGGCCACTGTTCTGTTTCTCAATTCAATTTCTTCCCACTCCAATATTTGAAGCGGTTCTGGCAGAAACTCCCCTTCTGGTTCCACCTGTACAACATTCCAATCAACTATGTGAGAAGCATCATGCACATATCTTTTTAATAATGAAATATGAAACACATCATGCACTCTAACATGGGGTGGTAAAGCCAGCTTGTAAGCCACTGGTCCCACCATTTCGAAAACTTCAAAAGGCCCACAATATCTAGGAGCAAGTTTTGCACAACTTCCAGCATAAAGTGTGCTCTTTTTGGGTTTGATGCGCAAATACACATGATCCCCTACTTTGAATTCTCGGTGCACTCTTTTCTTATCAGCATAGCTCTTCTGTCGATCTTGTGCTGTTTTTATATTTCTCTGTATTTGTTTAACAATTCTTTCCATCTCTTGTAGTGCATCTGGTCCCAACACCATTTTATCCTTTGGTTGACTCCAGCTCAAGGGAGTACGGCACTTTCTCCCATAGAGTGCCTCAAATGGACTCATCTTAATAGAGGATTGGTAGCTATTATTATAGGCAAACTCAACTAGATGCAGATACTCTTCCCACTTTGATGGTCTATCCATCACATACATTCGCAACATATCCTCCAAAATTTGATTCGTCCTTTCTGTCTGCCCATCGGTTTGAGGGTGATAGGCAGTACTAAAATTTAGCTTAGTACCCATCCCTCCAAACAATCCTTTCCAAAATGCTGCTGTAAACTTAGCATCTCGATCTGAAAAAATTACTTTGGGAACTCCATGAAGCCTTACTATCTCCTTCAGGAAAACATTTGCTACTTGAGCTGTTCCGAAAGTAGATTTTACTGGTATAAAGTGAGCAGCTTTTGTGAGAGTGTCTACTACTACCATCACATAATCATGCTGATATTTAGTCTTGGGTAATCCTGTTATAAAATCCATGGAAATTGTGTCCCATTTCCATTCTGCAATTGGCAAAGGATTTAAAAGCCCTGCTGGGTGTTGATGCTCAACTTTAACTAATTGACATTCCATACATCTACTTAAATACTCTGCTACATCTCTTTTCATTCCTGGCCAGAACAATTTCTTCTTCAAGGATGTTAACATCTTTTGGTATCCTGGATGTCCTGCATAAGGCTGTTTGTGATATTCATCCAGAATTTCTCTTTTCAATGACTCTATATCGGGAATATACAACCTGTTTTTGTAATAGAGCAGCCCTTTTTGGTTTTTAGTGAAATCAGTTTTATCCCTTTTCTGTAGTTTCACCAAGAGTGCTTCATAGTTGGGATCTTGATTTGCTGCTTTTCCCACCAATTCCTCTATCTCCATCTGGGCACTACTCCCAATGTTGTTTAAATGTTGACAAGCATTTCTACTTAATGCATCAGCAACTTTATTTTCTTTCCCCTTGATATGTTTTATGTCCATATCAAATTCACTTAGAAAAGACAGCCACCTGGCTTGTCTTGCATTCAGGTCAGTTTGGGAGAAAAAATATTTGAGGCTGATATGATCAGTCATCAATGTGAACTTCTTCCCCAAGAGATAATGCCTCCACATTTTTAAAGCATGGATAACAGCTGCAAATTCCAAATCATATGCACTATAATTCTGTTAATGTATTTTCAGTTTCCTAGATTCATAGGCAATGACTGAATTTTCCTAGAACAGGACTCCTCCCAACCCTTCTCTGCAAGCATCTGTACATACAACAAACTCTTTATCAGGATCAGCAATTTTTAATATAGGGGCTGAAATAAGTTTTTGTTTTAACTGCTCGAAACTGTTTTGACATTTTTCAGTCCACACAAACTTGACACCTTTTCTTTGCAATGAAGTGATGGGATGTGCTATGGCAGAAAATCTTTCCACAAATCTACGATAGTAGCCTGCCATCCCCATGAATGACCTTACTGCTGAAACATCAGTTGGGACTGGCCATTCCTTAATTGCTTTTATCTTTTCAGGGTCAACTGCAAGCCCTTTTTCAGAAATAATATGACCCAAATATTGAATTTTATCTTTATAAAATTCACATTTACTGATCTTGGCATATAGCTGATTTTCTTTCAACGTCTGCAACACTATTCTCAGATGTTCCTTATGTTCATCTTCATTTTTAGAATAGACTAAGATATCATCTATGAACACAAGAACAAATTTTTCCAAATACTTATTCAACACACTGTTCATCAAGCACATAAGCGTGGCAGGGGCATTCGTCAAACCAAAAGGTAGGACCACAAATTCGTAATGCCCATACCTGGTTCGAAATGTTGTTTTGCTGATGTCTTCTTCTTTAATTCTGAGCTGGTGATACCCGGTCCTTAGGTCTATCTTGGAAAAGATTGAGGCCCCTCTCACTTGATCAAACAGATCATCAATTCTAGGAAGTGGATATCTATTCTTAATGGTCAACTTGTTCAGTTGACGATAATCAATGCACATCCTAAAAGTTCCATCCTTCTTTTTCACAAATAAAACAGGTGCTCCCCACGGTGACACACTTGGTCTAATGTAACCTTTATCCAGTAATTCTTGCAGCTGCATCTTCAGCTCCATAAGTTCAGGAGGGCTCATTCGATAAGGTGCTCGGGAAACAGGTGTTGCTCCTGGTACCAGATCGATTGAAAAATCAATCTCTCTTTTGGGGGGAAGATGAGGGATTTCCTTGGGAAAAACTTCCTTAAATTCTCTAACGACTGGTATAGCATCCAGTAACTCTTCCTCGGTTTGCTGTTCTATTTCTTCAATATGCACGGCATAGACTTGGTATCCTTTCCTAGCTGTTCTTTTCAACTGTAAAGCTGATATTTGTCTTACTGAAATAGATTTTGGTTTCCCTTTTAGTGTAAAAGGTTTCCCTTCTTCATCCACACAATGCAGGGTTTTATCCCTGCAGTTCATCAGAGCTTTCTTCTTTTCCAGCCAATCCATTCCTATCAGCAAGTCATAGGATCCTAATGGCAATATGTTCAAATTTACTTCTGTTGGAAAGCCATTTAATTGTATTGCTGTTTTGGGCAATTTATGTGTGACTTTTCTCTTAGTTCCGGTGGCCAGCTGTACCAACCATGACTGCTGAAATTTTTCAGGTTTAATTTTACATTTTTCTACAATTCCAGGACTAATGTAACTCAAAGAAGCACCTGGATCAATCAAAACAGTAATAGGTAGGTCAGAAATCTTACCCTCCATTTCCACCATGGTTGCTTGATGTTTTTCTTGCCGATTTTCCAAGGCTGCACTAATAGTTGGTATATTTCTGGCTATGTCATTTACTGTGGTTGCCTCTCGCTCTCTGCTGATCATGTGTATATTTCGATGGGGGCAGTCCCTCATCATATGGGGTTCTCCACAGCCCCAACATTTCAAAGGTTCCTTCATTTTGATTGTCCCTTCCTTTTTATTGTTCCCTTCTACTGGTTTTGAATCCACTTGGGACTGAGCAGTTTGACTTTCTTTTGGTTTATTAAATTTTTTCCGCTGATGGTCTCTACCAAAATTTCTTAGATATGCTGGTTTTGGTATTTTACCCTTGAACTCACCCTTGTTCAGCCAGCTCTTCCCTTGTTCAACTTTACCTTTAAACTGCTGATAGCATAGTCTTTCTTTTCTAACAGCCTCATCCATTGTCTTTGGATTGTCAAACTCAATTTTCTCCTTGTATGCAGTAGGCAAACAATTTAAAAACCTTTGCACTTTTACCTTTTCTTCCCTAATGTAAGGGACATACCTCAGTAAATTAGTAAACTTAGTGACAAACTCATCAATAGTGAGCTGTCCTAGCCTAATTTCATGGAATTCTTTTGCTTTATCATCATAATAACGTTCATTCAAATAACAACTTTTGAACAGTACGAAAATCTTCCCAAGTAAGCACCATTTTTTTTTTCATGATAGCATGCACCATTTTTGTCTCTTCCCACCATAGTGTAGCTTTTCCTTATGGGCGATACACGGCTAATGCAGCCTTGATTATCTCATATTCATATACTTGGAAATACTTGTTCATGTTCCAGCAGCCAAGCTTCGGCATCCTCCTCCTTCTCCCCATCATAGGAAGGAGGTTTGTTCTCTAAATTCTCACACGAATTGCACGAATTCTCTTTTAACATTTCATCTGCAACGTACAGCGACATCATCATCATCAGAACTCATCCATCTTCCTCTTTTAGGAACCTTCGCCTTCTTCATTTGTTCGGGAAGTTAATTCTGATGACTTTTTCCACAGCTCCTTGCGGGCGAGGACAACATGTCGTGCAGCTACCGATTCAGTAATTCTAGATTACGCACGTGGCACCAACTAGCCATTCTTAGGGGCATTGGGATCTGGAGTAGCAAACTCATCCCGCAGATCCACATAAATCCCTTCACCTTCAGCCATTTCAACTGTACACACTTACAACACAGATTAGCAAAAGTTTATAAAACTTAAAAAAAAAACAAAATATGTAATAAGTAGTGAGCACAAAATTGACAGCCCATTTTTTGTAACCGGTGCTCCGATACCATTTGTAACACCTCCAGTTTAAGGAATTTTTTTTTTATTTTTTTTTTCTATAACAAGAGATACTATTAGTATTTAATAATATCCAATAGACCTCCTTGGTTATTCCCCAGAACACATTAAACCTATCTCCTATAAGTTGTTCCTTTTGTTCTATATAAGATTCAATATTTCTCTAGTTTCTTAGTAGTATACAAGCCTTACTTTCCACTTATATTGATATATACCGCATGTACTACTTGCATGTATATCCGTTAGGAGTATTAATTTAATGAGTATATATATATATAGCACCCATATCTATATATATGACATATTTATATTCAAACCTTGATCCTAATTAACCTTGTATATATATATATATATATATATATTTATATTTATATATAGCCTTCGGCTATATTAACTCAATGGGCACATATATATATATATGTAGCACCTACTTCGGCTATATTAACTCAATGGGCACATATTTATATGTACGTAGCACCTATAATGATATATAGCATACGTAGAATCAAGACCTTTTTGGTATAATTAATTGAAATGCCACTATATACATGGTACCCATAGTTTGAATTAACCTCCTTTAATAATTTCATTTGGATATTCACGTATATCTCGGCTACATGTAACGTTTCCTTTAGTAAATTGACTATGTCATATAATGGTTACGTATGATGAATTCTACCCCGGCGTTTACCATTGGCGCAAGTTATGGTGTGTAACCCCGGTATTGTAGCCATCCGACCGTATGGGTAAACCGGTTCTATCACTCGGCCTGTTTTATAATACCACGTTCGCCTGACCATGGTGTGGTCAAAACCCTAGACTGCACCCTATCCCATCCTATGCCCCTATGCTCGCACGTATTATGATTTCGGTTTCCAGTTTTTTGCAGACGACAGGTTCATTGGCGGCCGCAAGCTCCTGGTTGCGTGTTTCAGTTTCAGGACTGTGACAACTCGCTCCACTTTTCACAACCACTCCTGTACTGAGAACGCGTTTCACCAACAGCTAGAGAGGGGAGGGGGGGAAAGGTCTTTTCGATGAGCAACCTCTCATGAATTCTCCTGCAGCCCGCCTCCCAAGTACTCTGAACAGGTTTAAAATAATATTAGACTGACCAGAGGGTACCAAGATTGCAGCTCAGTGTTGATCTGTTGAAATCCTCTTCAAGATTTCGTAACAAGTCGAGTTCGTTGGAGGGTACCGGAGTAAATCCATGAACAGGATTTTTCCAGTACTTTAGCGATCATGTTTTAGGGTTTGGTGATCATTATTAACCTTTCTCGGTCACGATCTCATTCCTATTCGTTTCCTTCCTTTCATTGTTTCAGGTCTTGCTGAGTTAAGGGCTTCTGGGTTTGCATCGCCGACTCGCACTCTCCAGCCAACCACCTTAACTGGTTGCTCCTGGTTATTCAACTAATTATGGATTTCCTGCAACGTAGAACATGTTCTTCATTTTGTTGCTTTATACTATCTATGCTTACGACGCTCACACCTTTTGTTTCACGGAACCATTGCAGGTCTCAGGTAGTTCATGACTGTGTTCGAGTTTAATTCTGGCGACGGATGATGGGTGATTTTTCCAGGACCGATTTGGATGTGGATACAACTGCCCACTCTCACACGTTTGTATTTCTACTCTCGTCAGTGCTCTGGCTTCGGCCTTTGGAGGTTTGCAGGAAACGATTCAGAGATTTTATTTCCTTCTAACACTGCGCCCCAATATAAAATTGTTTTGACCTTTTACTATTTTTCAGTCATTATATTTGGAGCGTCTGAAGCAGCTCGGTTTTCATAACATGTCTATTGTGATACGGTTTGTTAAACTGTCTCCCTCGGCGTCAATGACCAGTTCATTTATTATATTTCCATTGTTCTGTTTCATTCTACGAGCAGAATGGCTACGAAATCTAACTCTTCCGTCTAAATTCTCTGTGCTCTAACAAGATTAATTCTGTGATCAAATAGGGGAATAATGACAGCGTTCTGGGCGGACAGAGGTGAGGTTTAGTCTCTGAGCTATTTTAACATTTATTTTACCGTATATCAAAGAAATCTCCATACTCTGCAACCGTAACTAATATAAAATGAGGAACCATATATTCGGCCCCTTAGAACTCCACTCTGTCTCATAATAATTCTTGTTAAAACTGTGAAGGTCTCAATGCTATTGCGTAATGATTATGGTTAGAGCTGTTGATTACGCATCGTTTTAACGTTCTACTTGTCACCTCTATTCGTTTTAAATTAACTTGGACAGATATCCACTGTGCCGTGATGTATCAGTGTTGCTACAGTCCAAATGGATTCGTTGATTATGGTTTAAGTACATAGTCTTTTAAATTATTCACCATGCGTTTTTACAATTTGACCATACGTTCGTTCCATTAGCGATAATCATCATCTATATATTTCATTGATTCGTTTTGATATCCACTTTTTTTGTAAATATATGTTCATATATATATGTTTCATCGGTATGTTCCCTTTTTAACACACATAGTTGAAATATATGATTTGGGTTTATATCGCGCTAGTGACATATAAAATTCAGGTATATATATATGGCTCATTTATGGTCGAAACTAACAAGTACCTAAACGTGTAATGTTCGATGCTTGTTAGTAAATATATATACTTTTGGTCTTAAATGCATATATATAGGTATTTGATCGTTCAATTGATGATATGCCTTGAGCATAGATTATCTCCATTACCCTAACGTTTGTATCAAGGGTTAGAGATGAAGTTAAAACACAAAATACTTTATAATTGCTATGAGAACTTTAACCCTTCTATAGTGTAAAATTTACTTTGTGGTTTAATAAGAGTCAAACTACATATTCTAGAATAGTTGCTTGTAAATTCTATTTTTCTTTTAAGGTATACCTATATGTATTCAATGGTGCTTGACTAGAGAACCTTATTTATAAGGCAATTATTTTTCTATGTTACAGGTTTTCAAGGAGTAAGAATATATTTAGATATGCAATCTATACCCTTATAAATGGTATAATGCTCATATAGAGTAGAATTACTCTTTTTCTAGCACCATTATAAAATGTTAGAATGCTCATATATGCAATCTATATTCTAATATCTTGCTTTCTTCCTTTCTGCTGCATACCATGTATATTTCAGTGCTACTATAAGGTTTCTCTAGCATACACATAAGCATATCATATCATTTAACTGCTACTATAATGTTTCTCTAGCATACACATAAGCATATCATATCATTTTTGTGTCTACAAGGAACACAACAAAAATTAATCATCTGTAGAGGTCAAGTAACTTCAGATTTAAACCGACCTTGGTTTAGAGTTTCTGGAGTTTCTACTCTATAGATTTATGGTCTACAACTAAACAGAATCTGGAAGGTGAATGCCTTAGGATGGATTCTATTAAATGTAGTACTAACATCAATCCTACAATTTCTTTTAAGTTTTTTTTTTTATATGTAGCTAATTCATACCATAATACATCAACATGAACAAAAATTTCAGAACATACCACAATCTGCAAATGACCAACCTCCCAACCTTAGAGTCCTCTTTGTCTCCTAGGACTCACCCCCGAGCAGAGATCACCTCCTAGAGCAGATCCACCTCTGATCTGCCTAGGAGCAGCTTATTTAAGCTCATATTTCCCCCAAAGCATGTTTCTAATTCTGCGTCCAGAATAGCAGGATGCTTTCTTTCCTGTTTAGCCTAGGCTTCCCATTTTGGGACTCTTTAAAGCTGCTTTAAGCTTTTCCTCAGCTTTTCCAGCTTTTTCTCACCTCTTCCAAACTACTCCTCTTCATTGGGGAATTTTAGATTCCTCCTCAAATCTAAATTAATTTCTTTCAAGGATTTTTGAAAGATTTTTGGGGATTTGTTGCCTTATCCATCCTCATGGATTTGGCAAGTGATCTCTAATTCTCATCTTGGTCAAATTGCACAATCATTTTATTTATTTCCTCAAATAAAATATGCAATTACATTCACACCACACTTATCCCTTGGGGTCCACCCCCTTAGGATTTAAGTTCAAATGTCTAACTTTAAAAATTCAACACACAAATTGGGGGTGTTACAATAACATAATTGTTTGAGACTTGATTAAAGTTTATTGTATATCATTTCTCTCGCTCATCTCTTCCTTTGTACATATCTTATTTACTAAGAGTAGTAAAAGGGTTTATGCTATGATGAAATTGATGAACTTCTTATTTTCTATCATTATTTATTAAATTGCAAAAATGATTTCTCAATTATTGTTGGATATTCAATTTATTTATAACTAAAAAATTTAAATTTTTATTATAGAATTAAAAAATGTGAGGATTCAATCATTTCACAATAACAAGGAAACTATTTTAGTATTAAAATATAATATTACAATTAAAGTTTAAAATATATTATTAACACCTAATATGTATTATTATAATATTATAATATAAATATAAAATCAAATATTATTATAATATTTGTGATTGAGGTAATTTTAAAGAAAAATAAATATTATGGTTTACCATACTCATTTTCTACTTGTTAAATGAACTTGAAGATCATCTCCTTTATCAATAGGTTCCTAATTAAAGTTTTGTGAGTTATTTATTTAAACTTAAATTCATCTCATTCATGTTTTTTTGAAATTCACAAATTCCTCATTGTCTAAGTTTCAATATTTTTTTGTTCATCACATTAAATTTGTCAAATGACATAGTAAATTAGTAGAATTTAAAAGCTATGTGTTAATCTAACGTGGAATAGTTTACTTTTTTCTTTAAAATTTTTGAGTATGGTTGATTATACAATGTGAATCTCGTGGCATTTTTAAACTGAATTCAGTGCTTAGATGAAAGGGCATGAGGGCATTACATGTTTTAATTTCTACATAGAATGTTTCATAATCCACTAGTTAGTTTTTTATTAAAAAAAATTATGATGATTGCTTTATATATATATAATCTTATTAATTTTCAATCAAATAAACCTTTTGAAAACTTGATTAAAGAAAAAGAGAATATTTCAAAAGAGATTTTCAAGACCCAAGAAATGGTGATTAAGAATAAATGGAGCAGTTAAAATATTAAAATAAACCAATTATTTTTATTAAATTTAATATAATATTACATATTATTCTAACAAAAATAAAAATTAATATTATATAAACTATATATATATATATATATTTTTGTAACCATAGTAGGTCCTTGCTATTTTCTATTTATAAACAAAAGCTAGTAAGAAAATAGGTCTTTTGGTCGTCTTAGCAAGTTATAAGCCATCCAAAACATATACATATTATGTATACAACTTACTGTCTTCAAATAGTTAATATCGATATCAGTATTTGCAAGCATAAACATAATATAAAAATAAAATCTATCCGCTATCATTAGCAAAAAGTAGACTTAGGCTGATCATTTCTCAATCATCATCTGACTCGACAGGAGTCGGGTTCTTGCCACTGGAATGAGGTGTATCCACCTATAGCATGGATTGTAAGTCCTTCTTGATTCTTCCAAGGCAAAAATATTGATGGTGTTGCCAAAGGTTCATTTCCTGAATGGATATATTGAGTTCAGCCAAAGTTGCTGCAACATTGGGATCACCCCCAACCTCTTGTATCGACATTATTTCCTTGACTAGAAGGCATTTTATCAACCAATATGTTCTGATAAAATGATGGAACAATGAAATTCTACCTCGAGTGTGACCCAGGCCAGTGATAATTTGGGTGAGTTCATCCTCAATGATTTCTTCTTGTTCCTCCAACTTGGTTCTAGCATCGCTCTCCCATCCCTCAATTAGGGATTTCATGAAGAAAGGTGTCTCCTAAGAATAAGTTTGAAACAAATTTTCCATAACTTCCGTGCTCGGCTTCCTACCACACTTGGATGGAGTGTTTGAGCCTTTGGTCTTGCCTTTTTGTTGGTATCCTTTTTCCCCTTGTTCCCTTTGGCCATAGGTTTTATAAAATGATCTTTGAGAAATATTGTTAGCCAGAAGTGTTTTCCTAGAAGACCTGTTGCAGAAACAATTTTTAAACATCCCAATTGAGTAAAACACCATCATTTAGATAAGAGCATATTTCTACTAGCAAGAGTAGGATGATGCTACTTTACGAGACTCTCAAAAATAATAATGAATACAGAATCCCTTTCAAAAGCGAGAGTGTACCTAAACCCGCAAGACTGGATAAAACGAAAAGTATGAAACAAAGCCACATGCAGAACCAGATCCATGACCATACCACCCCTAATCCACTTACCCATTTAAAATTTAAAACCTAAAATATATCAAATATATTTCTTCTATAAAACCAACCATGTTAATATTTTTTTAGCTTGATAAAACTGCAATCAATTAAAGCCAATGAATAGAGGACATATATTTGGTCCATTAGATTTTTGAAAGGAACAATTTTAAGAACTTGAAGCACCATAATGAAAAATTTCATTGTAGCCAAGTTTCAATAATGTCGTTTTTAACATTTATAATTTTTATCATTTATATTTTTAATTCCATGTCTCTAATCTTCATATGCGGTGACAAATAACTCTTAGTGTAATATTAGTTTAAGAAATGTTTAAACATATGATTTTCATATCCAATAAAGTTAGTGGTGTGAATTTCATCCATTGATGTGGTGACAACCACGATAATATACTCACATCTTGAAGTTTACACGATGATATCAAAAAAATTAATTAAGAAAAACATTAACATGGCCAATTCTAATATGTTGTAAGCCTATCAGTGTAATTAGTTATTACATAAAATTTTGATTATATCTTAATAGTTATATTTAAATTAAAATATAATTCACATATAACATAATAAAATTTATACAAGGAGCTTCCCAAAACAAAAGGAAATAACCCGAGCGGAGCTCTGCACTAGGCCAACCTCCATGAACTAGGTTTTGTTGGTTCTGGCATTGGCTACCCTAGGCAGACCTCCTCCCCAAGACTAATAGACCGTGACTTCTCACCTAGATAGCTACAGGCTCACCGATGATCGACTCTAGTGGGGGAATGGCTACTCCCCCCCTCACAAGCTAGCCTCCCATAGGGGCGGCAGCAGGGGCTGATACCGTCAATCAACACAACTATGGCCCATCTCAAGAAACTGCAGGGCCGAAACCCATAGCGCAGGCGACACTCTAAATCAATAACATGCATACCAAACAACTCCAAGAAAATTGTGATAGAACTCCCAGCGCACCGCATCAATGGAAGAATCCAATTCATCAAATATCACACACTAATAGGAAAGTTCATTGGCTTTGGCCCATGGAAAAAACATTGTGAGGATGGATAGCCTCGAAATGGAAACCCAAAGGCCATATTGACCTAGAGCTATGCATTAAAGGCTTCTTCAATAGACTCTCCACCTGTTCTGAAGACAAAGATATAATAATGGATAGGGGTCCTTATTTCTTCAACATTGCAGGTCTATACCTCAGATCCTAGATTGAGCGTTACAACCCAGATAAATAGCATCTCACTTGGGCACCGTTCTGGATCTGGCTCTACTCTCTCTCCCAAGACTATTAGGATGAGCTGACCCTCAAA
This sequence comes from Pinus albicaulis, assembly GCA_034641835.2. NCBI lineage: Eukaryota > Viridiplantae > Streptophyta > Pinopsida > Pinales > Pinaceae > Pinus > Pinus albicaulis. Next base: position 18,971 of record JAXQQM020074915.1, on the reverse strand, counting down.
GACATTGGAAACACCTTAGGAGAGTTTGTTAAGATTTCATAGGAGACCAAGATAAACTGATATGCTGCCTATGCCCACATATGCGTCTACATGAACCTAGTCGAACCTCTACCAGGCAAGGTAAGTCTGATGCATGAAAATTTTGAATGGACGCAAGTTGTAGATTATGAGCACATTCCTTTTAGATGCATGAATTGTCACCAACATGGGCATCTCTTTGGAGACTGTCCCTTTAATAGGAAAGCTACAGCTAAAAAGGAATCAAGTGAACAGGAGGTAGAAGGATTCACCAAGGTAACAAGAAAAAATGACACAACACGAGAGCTACCCCTCAGTAGAATAAAAAAAGACCTACAATTAGAAACAGCTTCGCAGCCTTAAATCAGCTAAATGAAAAAAAAATCGAACTAGTCATCAAAGCTGGGAGCACCTCCACGGCACAGGTCAAGTCCTCTAAGGCTGAACAGGACAAGCTCCCCCTTGAGACCTTCTTGAGACCACCTACTGCAAACGCTGCAGGGGAAAAAAACATGATAAAGGGCAAAGAACAGATCATGGAATCGATCCTAGAAGCGATGGAGGAAGAAAGAGAAAGCATAGATCTGGAAGGCGTGGATCTCATATCAATATCAGAGAAAAAAAATATAAAAAATAGAGGAAATCCTCGCGAGAGCACAACTGCTCCCCTCCCTGGGTATCTAGGGGGGCACGCTCATCAACACAAAATACTTCACGAAAGAGTCCCGCAAAAGGGGTAGGAAAACAACCCTCCAAAGAACCATAGAAATTGGGAAATAAATGGTGGATTCTGGGCGACTCTTTCGTAGAGCATTATATTATTCTACTGCATTAAGTAAGGCATTCATCTATGAGCATTTCCATGCAAGGTGGTCGTAATAGACTAATTTCTCATGATTTTGGAATATTCAACTTAGCACTCATTGCATGAGTAATGCTCATAGATGTGAATAAGAGTCATTGAAACTAGTGAAATGAATCACATAGCGTAAAACTCGATAAGTATGACTTCCCAAAAGCCAACCCTCTCGCTCAATCCCCCCCTCTCTCTCTTGCAGACAGCCCTTTTTTACCACTATTTAAGTATTCACACGATCTTGTGGTGCATTATATTAGATATCATTTTTTTGGATTCATTTGCATTAATTAAGTCATTCATCTATGATCGACTCCATGAGAGGTAGTCGTAACTCACTAATTTTTCATGATTTTTGAATAGTCCACTTCACACTCTTTGCATAGGGTGATGTTCACAAGGCTAAATAAGTGGGATTGAAACTCGTGAAATGAATCACATAGTGTCAATCATCAATTTTGGGTCTTACACCCAGTAACCACCACTAACTAGGGAGTTTTCCCCACAATCAATCCTACTTATCTTGTTACCCCATTTGCAAAACCTTAGCAACTATTGTGCCTATTGAACGATTGAAGTATTTAAGTATTAAGGGGTTTTTGGAGTGCGTTATATTGCATTTTCAATTGTGCTAAGTCATTCATATATGACTATTTCCATGAGAGGTAGTAGTAACTCACTAATTTCTCATGATTTTTGAATATTCCACTTAGAACTCGTTGCATTGGCTCACAATGTGAAGAACTAGGATTGAAACTAGTGAAATGAATCACATGGCGTTATTCCACTTAGCGCTGGTTGCATTGGCTCACAATGTGAAAAACTAGGATTGAAACTAGTGAAATGAATCACATAGCGTCAATCATCACCATGCTTGCATAGGGTAACTAGGACTTGCACCCGGTAAATAGCACTTAAGGGAGGTCACCCATACTGTGGCTAAGCGCGATTAAATTTGGAGTTTTCCCCACAATCAAGCCACTTAGCTCGCTACCCCATTTGGAAAAATTAGCAAGTATTGTACCTCATGAACCATAAGTAAAGCCCATTTCACTCTTTGTATTTAAGTATTTAGAGGTTCTTGGAGTGAATTATATTAGATATTCAACTGTTTTAATTAAGTCATTCATCTATCACCATTTACATGAGAGGTAGTCATGGAAACAGTGATAAATGACTCACTTAATTAAAGCAGTTAAATCCCAAAAAGTAATATCTAAAAATATTTTAATTTGAGAATTATAATTTTTATTGAAATTGATAAATACCATATAGAAATAAAATTATTAATATTTTATGATATTTAATTAATTTTATGATAAATTTCGATCCTAAATCAAATATTTCCATATAAATTTTTAATAAAAAAAAATGAGCATCATCCCCACTAGGATATTATTACAGAATATTTTATTAAGTAGTGGAAACAACGATATTCCATAAAGAATTTGAGGCCGACCATTTAAGGGAAGAATACTTTATAAATAAAGAAGCAATGAACTTGACTATTCAGATAGTCCTAATCACGGGGAGCCATTTCACTATCTTTGCTTACTTATTTCGCTAACAACCCAGTAATTGTTCTGTCGTGGGAAGCGTGATGGAGGGAGGCAGTAAGTCGTCTGCTTGCACTAAGAGACTGATGAGTGATTTGAAAAGGATGAAAGATGACTCCCCTGCAGGTGTTAGCGGAGCTCCGCGGGAGGACAATCTTATGGTCTGGGACGCTATTATTTCCACGTATATACTATAGGGTACCTAGCATTTTTTTCATTAAATACGGCAGCGTTTAGACTTTCAAAAGTTGGACTCATCTGAATACGCGTAGGTTTTTTAGATTTGATCAAGTAGGTGACTCACCTGTGCCCATAATTGTTCGCAGGCCTCCAGAAACTCCATGGGATGGAAGCGAGTAGTTCTCCAATTAAAACTTTTCAGTTTTCTTCAGAGATTTCGGTTGACTGAACTTGATCAGTTTTCTATGGCAAATTTGTTGGCTTATTGAAGCTAACGCTGGAGTTTAACCAGGATTACCCTATGACACCTCCAAAGGTGAGGTTTGTATCGAACATGTTTCACCCCAATGGTAAGTGCTGTCTATGCAGCGTTACATTTCTTACTTTGCAGTAAATACAAATTGATCATTCATCATGTCTATTAAATAATATTTGATCGTGCAAGAAGAAATCAATCTGCCCCTCATCCTTTTAAATTCCTACCAGGCATATCAGATCCAATGTTTAAAAAGGCCTCTGGTAATCATCAGCGAAGTGATCTTTGGTTCGTCCTGTGCAGTTTATAATCATGGTGGTATTTGCTTGGACATTTTGAATAACATGTGGAGCCCAGCCTATGGTGTGGCTACAATTCTCACTTCAATTCAGGTACATTTTGGTTGGCAGGTGATTTTCTTGATGTATATGGTTGTGGTTTAATGCGACTTTCTAAAAAGAAGAGAAATGCAAGTTACAAATATTTTTGGCTGCAATATTATTGCTAATCAATCTTTATCTTTGTATTATTATTATTATTGCAGTCACTACCGTGTGATCCAAATCCAAATTCTCCTGCGAATCCAGAGGCTGCTCGATTATACTGTGGAGATCGCGAAGAATATAATAAAAGGGTCGGGCAGGTTGTTTTAGTGAGCTTATCAAATATACGACAGAAAAATTAGGTTTTCACAGTTATCAAAATTTTTTGATTTGGATTGTTTCGTTAAATAAGATTTCGTAGATTCAGATATACTTCGTCATTCACGCTATAGAAGTTACTAAACAAAATTTTATATTTTCACTAGGGTATTGAATCATTTTTTTATAAAGTTTAAATAATAATCAAAATTTACAGCTGCCAGTTTAAATAATAATCACGTTCGTGAAAAACATTTGTTATTTTTGTAGAGTAGGATGTCTGGTCAGAGAGTTCATTTTCAGTTCTTACCAAAACTTATCCAAAAAGGGATGTCAAGTCAGGTTACGATAAACTTTATGTTAGAGGGTTCGAAGAAATTTCGCCCGATTAATGTATTACCAAATTTGGATTTTTCACATTGTGATTTTGGAATTTTCTTTTAGAGTTCAATAATTTTAATTTTGTGATATTTGAAGTTATGCTTCAATTTGCCTTGAGTTGATTAATTTGGAATTTTAATTTTTGATATATATTACAATTTTTCTCAGAATATATGGATTTGTATTCTAATTTTGTGGTATTTGAAATTGCATTTTTATTAATAAAATTTGACTTGATTTGATTAATTTAGAATTTTTATTTTTGAAATATATTAGATTTTCTTTGAGAATATATGGATTAATAAGATTTTTATTTAGTTATATTGTAATGTAAATAAAATGAAGAAAAAAATCAGAAAATTTATAAAAATATAAAAAATATGCTATATTTTTTTAATATTTAAAAAATAATAATAATATAATCATTTATTTAATAATCAAAATAAAAAAATGATGTTGGCTTATATGTAAGAACATACAAATAAGTTATAGGAATATTAATTTTGAACATACTTTTTTTAAAAAGAAAGGACTACATATATATGAATTTTTAAATAAATTTTGAAAGTTATAAATATCATAAAACTTTAAAAGATGTAATTTTGTTATTAAAATTAAAAGTGCTAAGAAAATTTAAGGTAAAGGAAGATTTGTCAAGTAATTTAATGAAACTAATCATCTTTCCTGCCATTAATAATAGGTTGCACATAATAAAGAAATCTAGTTGTTTGGTGGTAATTATTACAAGATTATTTGTTTAAGTGAATGAATACAAAATTATTAAAAATTTTAATACATTCGAAAAGAAAAAAAAAATACTCATGGTTTTCAACTTCATATGGTTATCCTTTCATGAAAAGAAAGATGTGTGGGGAGAGATCATTTAATCATCAAAAATGGTTTTTATTATTTTAATTTAATGAATTTTATTTTGATATATATATATATATATATATATATATATATATATATAATTCATTAAATTAAAATATTAGAAAACCATTTAATTAATAATGGTTTTCTATTATTTTAATTTAATGAATTTTATTTTGATATATATATATATATATATATATATATATATATATATATATATATATATATATATATATATATATATATCAAAAATAATGTCACTATATGACATACAAAATGATAACCTTGATGTATAATGCAACAAAAAGATATAAAAGGGTGCCTACACATAAACAAAATTGGATCAATAACTTATGAGGAATTTCAATTGTATATTCCTAAGAACCCATTTAGATGTCAAAAGAATGACAAACGTAAGAAAGGAATTGCAGAAAATAATGGAGAAACATATTATAGAATGAAAAATAGATTAACAACACAAACCCTGTGTCTATTAAAAAAGGGTACATATGCCAGAAATTTCGATGGGTTCTCTGAGTAGAGAAGAGCCACGAAAAAAAGAACGAAGGGTATCATTAACTAAAACCCATAAATTAATTAAGAACATATGGGAAACATCGAATAACAAGATGCTGAGGGTAGTGAGAATATACATACCTGTAGAGAAATTTTGAAGCCATGAAGCATAAACTGTTGGTAGGCCTCCTCGAGAAAAAACTCTCCTTAGTTCCGAAAAAGTCGTAGGTGAAGACCGCGTTTCATTAAAAAAATATTCAACCTACATCCAAAACCAAAAAAACAAATATTAAGTGAGAAAGTAGAGATAAGGAAACCAGAATGAAATAATAAACTCAAAACTGAGATAAAAAATGTATGAAATCATACTTCAAATGATGGAACAGAATCCATACCCAAAGGAAATTTAATATAATTATAAAACATTCGAGTGGGAGTAAGTTTGAATTTTAGATTAACTGGGTAAATTCCTTACTTAGTATGCTTGGGGAATAGAGAAATTTGATTGGCCAGAGCTGAAAATGAGATTGGAAATGATATTCAACAATAAAACAAATGTTGCGTCCATAATAAGCAATTAGGTATCATTTTTAGAGGTTTGTGGTTAAGGAAACATAAATTCAGAAACACCATAACCATGAAGGGTTTTTGCAGTGCATTATATTAGATATCATTTTTGGGATTCAACTGCGTTAAGTGAGTCATTCATATATGACCATTTTCATGAGATGTAGTCGTAACTCACTAGTTTCTCATGATTTTTGAATAATCCACTTAGCACTCATTGCATTAGGTGATGCTCACACGGGTGAAGAAGTGGGATTGAAACTAGTGAAATTAATCACATAGCATCAATCATCACTTCTGGGGCTTGCACCCGATAACCAGGACTTCCCAGGAGGTCACCCATCCCAGAACTCCTTTGGCTCAAGCGTGCTTAACTGTGAATATTTCCCCACAATCAAGCCCACTTAGCTTGCTACCCCATTTGTAAAACCTTAGCAACTATTGTGCCTCATGAACCATTCAAGAAGAGATCTCTTTACTCTTTATATTTTAAGTATGACGGGTTTCCACAGTGCATTATACTAGATATGGGGATAAAAAATAACAATATGGGGACTACATGGGAACAACAATAACAATAAATGGATACACTTGTCTTATAGGTACCTAGTATAATATTGTGCATGCGGTTAGATGCTTTCAATTTCATAGAGGCCTTGCTATGTATGTAGTTGAGGGCCCAAGGCAGAGAAGGAGGGGTCTAGCTCACAATTTGGCCAACTAGGATGGTTTCTCTGCCACTTACTCTGTTGTAGCCTTGGGCGATATGAAATGTTAGCTTTCTGTTAGTAGTCAGCCCTAGTTCCTTAATTGGACCTAGGAGGTCAGGTCATGTCATAGTATCCCTCAAGTCATGTTTACCACAACATTCTTGTTAAGGATAATAAATCAGGGAGGGTGGTTACACTACTCAAATTTCCTACCCAAGAGTTACAAATTTTATACTCGCCTTCGATCCCTAGGTCCTTATTACAAATAAAAAAAAATGTAGTACCCAAGATGCAGTCTAATTGACACATAGGTTTCTAAAGGTCTCAAATATTTCTTGCAAACTCTATTTTTGGTGCAAAATAGCATGCTCGAAAGGTATCCATGACAACTAAAAGGTTTTCCAAGTAATGCGAATGCTATGGAAGATTTATTTAATCATAGGGTAAAAAATTTAATTTTTAAGCCCTTTAAAATGTGTCGAAAGTTTAGAACCTAAAATATTAGAGAAAAATCAAGAATAATTGGAATAATCCATAATAAATTACTAAAAGAAGTCGCTGGCCACAAGCAAGTTAGACATATTTTGAATATTTTCAATATTAGCAACAATATGTCAACAAAATATTGCCAAAGATAATCATTATTAATTGTGGGTCACTATGTTTAATCATATAAAATCATAGTAAACCATTCCATCCTAGTCAACCATAATCAACGTTATCACACCTAGTTACCCATAGTCAACCATAGTCAGCCATAGTCATATGTGGTTACATATAGTTCCTAATCCCATGTCCCCATATTTCGCAAAGTAAAATAAACCTCCTAATTACTTAAATGAAAATATTTACTCTAATTTATATTATCCCCCCCCCCTCCTCCCAAAAAAAAAAAAACGATTTTTCTAGCTTAAAATAAGGCACATGAAAAATCACCCTATAATATTAGTATAGAATAGGTGCTACACATATTTTGGTGTAGATCAAGAATTTAAAACTAATGCAACAACTTAGTGGTCCATTTCTTGATCATATTTCAAAAAAATTAGACAACAATGTCTCAAAACCCCATATGATAGATAGCTAATATGTCACATTACATATTTTATTTTGTATCATACTTCAAATATATTCTAAACCCAACCTCACAAGAGTGGTAATGTCCATGTTGATTATTTCAAAAAACACTTACAAAAGGTGATACATTAAAATGAATAATCTAACCTAATTACCTCCTATAAAATAATATTAATTTCCCATAAAAATGGTACCTTCTATATTTTATTTGACAGAACATGTTAATAATAATAATAATAATAATAATAATAATGACAATCAATTCTAGGTCACTATGAAGGGAGACAAAATTGATGGAGCATGAGATCTTTATCACAACATTATCCCTTCCACCTAGTTTTATATCCCACATGAAAACATATTTTGGTCATTCTAATAAAGTTAAAGGATTAGGCTCCCTTAGGCTTCCCCACTATTGTGGAGTCTCTTCCATTCTCATAAATTTCAATGGTGTCTCTACTCTTGCTTAGTCGTAAATTCCTTGTATATATAATATTTGTAGGATGTTGCATATTATGAGGTTGTTATATTGGTAGCTACTAGGTTTGATATTTGGCATCATAGAGATTACTCCAACGACTTATATATTCACCATGGTTAAAAATACATGACACTATATAGCACCATATTAAAATCCCATGAAATTGAAATTTTTAAAATTTTATAAAGCACATGATTCCATCACTCACAATGATGATTTACCTAACTAATATTCACCTTAAAGTCATATATATAAAACATAAGGAAGGACTAATTCTTAGTGTCTAAATTCTATTGTTATTTAATTATATATCCTCCATACAATTTTTTTAATCTAATCATATATATAGTTTTTTAATTTGTATTTAATTTATCTTTATTTTTAATATCTTTATGAAACTATACATACCTTACTTAACTATGTCTAGTATAAGGGAGATGTTGTCACTTAGCATTACAATTAAACATAATAAAATAATACTTACATTAACAAATTTAAAAATACTAACAAAAATATTTCAATATCTTTCATAAACAAAATAATTCAATTTTCACATTAATTTTATATCAACATTATATAAGTATGTAAAGTAATTAAAGGTAAAAATATTTTAGCATTGAGGGGTTTTCAAAGTTTATTACATTAGATATCATTTTTTGGTATTCAATTGCGTTAAGTAAGTCATTCATCTATAACCATTTCCCTGAGAGGTAGTGGTAACTCACTAATTTCTCATGAATTTTTAACGGTCCACTTAGCACATGGGATTGAAACTAGTGAAATGAGTTGCATAGCATCAATCATCACTTTTGTGGCTTGCACTCGGTAACTAGGACTTCATGAGAGGTGACCCATCAGATATCGCCTCTCGCTCAAGCACACTTAACTGTGAAGTATTCCCCACAATCAAGCCCACTTAGCTTGCTACCCCATTTGCAAAACCTTCGCAAGTATTTTTCCTCGTGAACCACTCAAGTAGAGCTCCCTTGAGCCCTTGTATTTAATTATTCTTGGGCTTTCGTAGTGCATTATATTATTCTACTGCATTAAGTAAGGCATTCATCTATGAGAATTTCCATGTGAGGTGGTCGTAATAGACTAATTTCTCATGATTTTGGAATATTCAACTTAGCACTCATTGCATAAGTAATGCTCATAGATGTGAATAAGAGTCATTGAAACTAGTGAAATGAATCACATAGCATAAAACCCAATAAGTAGGACTTCCCAAAAGCCAACCCTCTCACTCAAGCACACTTAACTGTGGATTTTTTCCCACAATCGAACTTACTCAGCTTGTGACCCCATTTGAAATACCTTAGCAAGTATTGTGCCTCATAAACCATTCAAGTATAGCTCACTTCACTCTTTGTATTTAAGTATTCACAGGATCTCATGGTGCATTATATTAGATATCATTTTTTTGGTTTCATTTGCATTAAGTAAGTCATTCATCTATGACCGACTCCATGAGAGGTAGTCGTAACTCACTAATTTTTCATGATTTTTGAATAGTCCAATTCACACTCTTTGCATAGGGTGATGTTCACAAGGCTAAATAAGTGGGATTGAAACTCGTGAAATGAATCACATAGTGTCAATCATCAATTTTGTGTCCTATACCCGGTAACCACCACTAACTAGGGTGTTTTCCCCACAATCAATCTTACTTATTTTGTTACCCCATTTGCAAAACCTTAGCAAGTATTGTGCCTATTGAACCATTGAAGCCGAACCCTCTTCACTCTTAGTATTTAAGTATTAAAGGTTTTTAAGAGTGCGTTATATTACATTTTCAATTGTGCTAAGTCATTCATATATGAATATTTCCATGAGAGGTAGTAGTAACTCACTAATTTCTCATGATTTTTGAATATTCCACTTAGAACTCGTTGCATTGGCTCACAATGTGAAGAACTAGGATTGAAACTAGTGAAACGAATCACATGGCGTTATTCCACTTAGCGCTGGTTGCATTGGCTCACAATGTGAAAAATTAGGATTGAAACTAGTGAAATGAATCACATAGCGTCAATCATCACCACGCTTGCATAGGGTAACTAGGACTTGCACCTGATAACTAGGACTTAAGGGAGGTCACCCATATTGTGGCTAAGCGCATTTAAATTTGGAGTTTTCCCCACAATCAAACCCACTTAGCTTTCTGCCCCATTTAAAAAAAAATAGCAAGTATTGTACCTCATGAACCATAAGTAAATCTGACTTCACTCTTTGTATTTAAGTATTTAGAGGTTCTTGGAGTGAATTATATTAGATATTCAACTATTTTAAGTAAGTCATTCATCTATCACCATTTACATGAGAGGTATTCATGGAAAAAGTGATAAATGACTCACTTAATTAAAGGAGTTAAATCCCAAAAAATGATATCTAAAAATATTTTAATTTGAGAACTATAATTTTTATTGAAATATATAAATACCATATAGAAATAAAATTATTAATATTTTATGATATTTAATTAATTTTATGATAAATTTCGATCCTAAATCAAATATTTCAATATAAATTTTTAATAAAAAAAAATGAGCATCATCCCAACTAGGATATTATTACAGAATATTATATTAAGTAGTGGAAACAACGATATTACATAAAGAATTTGAGGCCGACCATTTAATGGAAGAATACTTTATAAATAAAGAAGCAATGAACTTAACTAAAGCAAATAAAAGATGTAGAACCCAAGATGTAGTCTAATTGACACATAGGTTTGTAAGGGTCTCAAATTTTTCTTGCAAACTCTATTTTTTGTGCAAAATAGCATGCTCGAAAGGTATCCATGAGAAGTAAAAGGTTTTCCAAGTAATGCGAATGCTATGGAATATTTATTTAATTGTAGGGTAAAAAATTTAATTTTTAAGCCCTTTAAAATGTGTCAAAAGTTTAGAACCTAAAATATTAGAGAAAAATCAAGAATAATTGGAATAATCCATAATAAATTACTAAAAGAAGTCGCTCGCCACAAGCAATTTAGACATATTTTGAATATTTTCAATATTAGCAACAATATCTCAACAAAATATTGCCAAAGATAATCATTATTAATTGTGGGTCACTATGTTTAATCATATACAATCATAGTAAACCATTCCATCCTAGTCAACCATAATCAACATTATCACACCTAGTTACCCATAGTCAACCATAGTCAACCATATTCATATGTGGTTACCTATAGTTCCTAATCCCTTGTCCCCATATTTCGCAAAGTAAAATAAACCTCCTAATTACATAAATGAAAATATTTACTTTAATTTATATTATCCCCCCCCCTCCTCCCAAAAAAAAAAAGGATTTTTCTAGCTTAAAATAAGGCACATGAAAAATCACCCTATAATATTAGTATAGAATAGTCGCTACATATATTTTGGTGTAGATCAAGAATTTAAAACTAATGCAACAACTTAGTGGTCCATTTCTCGATCATATCTCCAACAAATTAGACTACAATGTCTCAAAACCCCATATGATAGATACCTAATATGCCACATTAGATATTTTATTTTGTATCATACTTAAAATATATTCTAAACCCAAACTCACAAGAGTGGTAATGTCCATGTTGATTATTTCAAAAAACACTCACAAAAGGTGATACATTAAAATGAATAATCTAAACTAATTACCTCCTATAAAATTATATTAATTTCCCATAAAAATGCTACCTTCTATATTTTATTTGACAGAACATGTTAATAATAATAATAATAATAATAATAATAATGACAATCAATTCTAGGTCACTATGAGGGGAGACAAAATTGATGGAGCATGAGATCTTTATCGCAACATTATCCCTTCCACTTGGTTTTATATCCCACACGACAACATATTTTGGTCATTCTAATAACGTTCAAGGAGTAGGCTCCCTTAGGCTTGTCCACTATTGTGGAGTCTTTTCCATTCTCATAAATTTCAATGGTGTCTCTACTCTTGCTTAGTCATAAATTCCTTGTATATATAATATTTCTAGGATTTTGCATATTCTGGGGTTGTTATATTGGTAGCCGCTAGGTTTGATATTTTGCATCATAGAGATTACTCCAATGACTTATATATTCACCATGGTTAAAAATACATGACATTGTCTAGCACCATATTAAAATCCCATAAAATTGATTTTTTTTTAATTTTATAAAGCACATGATGCCATCACTAACAATGATGATATACCTAACTAATATTCACCTTAAAGTCATATATATAAAACATAAGGAAGGACTAATTCTTAGTGTCTAAATTCTATTACTATTTAATTATATATCATCCATACAATTTTTTTAATCTAATCATATATATAGTTTTTTAATTTGTATTTAATTTATGTTTATTTTTAATATCTTTATGAAACTATACATACCTTACTTAACTATGTCTAGTATAAGGGAGATGTTGTCACTTAGCATTACATTTAAAAATAATAAAATAATAGTTACATTAACAAATTTAAAAATACTAACAAAAATATTTCAATATCTTCCATAAACAAAATAATTCAATTTTCACATTAATTTTATATCAACATTATATAAGTATGTAAAGTAATTAAAGGCAAAAATATTTTAGCATTGAGGGGTTTTCAAAGTGTATTACATTAGATATAATTTTTTGGTATTCAATTGCGTTAAGTAAGTATTTCATCTATAACCATTTCCCTGAGAGGTAGTGGTAACTCACTAATTTCTCGTGAATTTTTAACAGTCCACTTAGCACATGGGATTGAAACTAGTGAAATGAATTGCATAGCATCAATCATCACTTTTGTGGCTTGCACTTAGTAACTAGGACTTCATGGGAGGTGACCCATCTGAGATCGCCTCTTGCTCAAGCACACTTGACTATGAAGTATTCCCCACAATCAAGCCCACTTAGCTTGCTACGCCATTTGCAAAACCTTCGCAAGTATTTTTCCTCGTGAACCACTCAAGTAGAGCTCCCTTGAGCCCTCGTATTTAAGTATTCTTGGGCTTTTGTAGTGCATTATATTATTCTACTGCATTAAGTAAGGCATTCATCTATGAGAATTTCCATTTGAGGTGGTCGTAATAGACTAATTTCTCATGATTTTGGAATATTCAATTTAGCACTCATTGCATGAGTAATGCTCATAGATGTGAATAAGAGTCATTGAAACAAGTGAAATGAATCGCATAGAATAAAAACCAATAAGTAGGACTTCCCAAAAGCCAACCCTCTCGCTCAAGCATGCTTAACTGTGGATTTTTTCCCACAATCGAGCCTACTTAGCTTGCGACCCCATTTGAAAAACCTTAGTAAGTATTGTGCCTCATAAACCATTCAAGTATAGCTCACTTCACTCTGTGTATTTAAGTATTCACAGGATCTCACGGTGCATTATATTAGATATCATTTTTTTGGTTTCATTTGCATTAAGTAAGTCATTCATCTATGACCGACTCCATGAGAGGTAGTCGTAACTCACTAATTTTTCATGATCTTTAAATAGTCCACTTCACACTCTTTGCATAGGGTGATGTTCACAAGGCTAAATAAGTGGGATTGAAACCCGTGAAATGAATCACATAGTGTCAATCATCAATTTTGGGTCCTACACCCTGTAACAACCACTAACTAGGGAGTCTTCCCCACAATCAATCCTACTTATCTTGTTACCCCATTTACAAAACCTTAGCAAGTATTGTGCCTATTGAACCATTGAAGCAGAACTCGCTTCACTCTTAATTTTTAAGTATTAAGGCGTTTTCAGAGTGCGTTATATTAGATTTTCAATTGTGCTAAGTCATTCATATATGACTATTTCCATGAGAGGTAGTAGTAACTCACTAATTTCTCATGATTTTTGAATATTACACTTAGAACTCCTTGCATTGGCTCACAATGTGAAGAACTAGGATTGAAACTAGTGAAATGAATCACATGGCGTTATTCCACTTAGCGCTGGTTGCATTAGCTCACAATGTGAAAAATTAGAATTGAAACTAGTGAAATGAATCACATAGCGTCAGTCATCACCATGCTTGCATAGGGTAACTAGGACTTGCACCCGATAACTAGGACTTAAGGGAGGTCACCCATACTATGGCTAAGCGCGATGAAATTTGGAGTTTTCCCCACAATCAATCCCACTTAGCTTTCTGCCCCATTTCGAAAAAAATAACAAGTACTGTACCTCATGAACCATAAGTAAATATCACTTCACCCTTTGTATTTAAGTATTTAGAGGTTCTTGGAGTGAATTATATTAGATATTCAACTGTTTTAAGTAATTCATTCAGCTATCACTATTTACATGAGAGGTAGTCATGGAAAGAGTGATAAATGACTCACTTAATTAAAGCAGTTAAATCCCAAAAAATGATATCTAAAAATATTTTAATTTGAGAACTATAATTTTTATTGAAATTGATAAATACCATATAGAAATAAAATTATTAATATTTTATGATATTTAATTAATTTTATGATAAATTTCGATCCTAAATAAAATATTTCAATATAAATTTTTAATAAAAAAAAATGGGCATCATCCCAACTAGGATATTATTACAGAATATTTTATTAAGTAGTGGAAACAATGATATTACATAAAGAATTTGAGGCCGACCATTTAAGGGAAGAATACTTTATAAATAAAGAAGTAATGAACTTAACTAAAGCAAATAAAAGATGTAGAACCCAAGATGTATTCTAATTGACCAATAGGTTTCTAAGGGTCCCAAATTTTTCTTGCAAACTCTTTTTTTGGTGCAAAATAGCATGCTCGAAAGGTATCCATGAGAAGTAAAAGGTTCTCCAAGTAATACGAATGCTATGGAAGATTTATTTAATCGTAGGGTAAAAAAATTATTTTTTAAGCCCTTTAAAATGTGTCAAAAGTTTAGAACCTAAAATATTATAGAAAAATCAAGAATAATTGGAATAATCCATAATAAATTACTAAAAGAAGTCGCTGGCCACAAGCAAGTTAAACATATTTTGAATATTGTCAATATTAGCAACAATATGTCAACAAAATATTTCCAAAGATAATCATTATTAATTGTGGGTCACTATGTTTAATCATATACAATCATAGTAAACCATTCCATCCTAGTCAACCATAATCAACATTATCACACCTAGTTACCCATAGTCAACCATAGTCAACCATAGTCATATGTGGTTACCTATAGTTCCTAATCCCCTGTCCCCATATTTCCCAAAGTAAAATAAAACTCCTAATTACTTAAATGAAAATATTTACTCTAATTTATATCATCCCCCCCCCCCCCTCCTCCCCAAAAAACAAAAGGATTTTTCTAGCTTAAAATAAGGCAGATGAAAAATCACCCTATAATATTAGTACAGAATAGTCGCTACATATATTTTGGTGTAGATCAAGAATTTAAAACTAATGCAACAACTTAGTGGTCCATTTCTCGATCATATTTCCAACAAATTAGACTACAATGTCTCAAAACCCCATATGATAGATACATAATATGCCACATTAGATATTTTGTTTTGTATCATACTTCAAATATATTCTAAACCCAAACCCACAAGAGTGGTAATGTCCATGTTGATTATTTCAACAAACACTCACAAAAGGTGATACATTAAAATGAATAATCTAACCTAATTACCTCCTATAAAATAATATTAATTTCCTATAAAAATGCTACCTTCTATATTTTATTTGATAGAACATGTTAATAATAATAATAATAATAATAATAATAATAATGACAATCAATTCTAGGTCACTATTAAGGGAGACAAAATTGATGGAGCATGAGATCTTTATCACAACATTATCCCTTCCACCTGGTTTTATATCCCACATGACAAAATATTTTGGTCATTCTAATAAAGTTCAAGTAGTAGGCTCCCTTAGGCTTCCCCACTATTGTGGAGTCTTTTCCATTCTCATAAATTTCAATGGTGTCTCTACTCTTGCTTGGTCGTAAATTCCTTGTATATATAATATTTCTAGGATGTTGCATATTCTGAGGTTGTTATATTGGTAGCTGCTAGGTTTGATATTTGGCATCATATAGATTACTCCAACGACTTATATATTCACCATGGTTAAAAATACATGACACTGTATAGCACCATATTAAAATCCCATGAAATTGAAATTTTTTTAATTTTATAAAGCACATGATGCCATCACTAACAATGATGATATACCTAACTAATATTCACCTTAAAGTCATATATATAAAACATAAGTAAGGACTAATTCTTAGTGTCTAAATTCTATTACTATTTAATTATATATCATCCATACAATTTTTTTAATCTAATCATATATATAGTTTTTTAATTTGTATTTAATTTATGTTTATTTTTAATATCTTTATGAAACTATACATACCTTACTTAACTATGTCTAGTATAAGGGAGATGTTGTCACTTAGCATTACATTTAAACATAATAAAATAGTACTTACATTAACAAATTTAAAAATAGTAAAAAAACATATTTCAATATCTTCCGTAAACAAAATAATTCAATTTTCACATTAATTTTGTATCAACATTATATAAGTATGTAAAGTAATTAAAGGTAAAAATATTTTAGCATTGAGGGGTTTTCAAAGTGTATTAAATTAGATATAATTTTTTTGTATTCAATTGCGTTAAGTAAGTCATTCATCTATAACCATTTCCCCGAGAGGTAGTGGTAACTCACTAATTTCTCGTGAATTTTTAACGGTCCATTTAGGAATTGGGATTGAAACTAGTGAAATGAATTGCATAGCATCAATCATCACTTTTGTGGCTTGCACTCGGTAACTAGGACTTCATGGGAGGTGACCCATCTGAGATCGCCTCTCGCTCAAGCACACTTAACTGTGAAGTATTCCCCACAATCAAGCCCACTTAGCTTGCTACACCATTTGCAAAACCTTCGCAAGTATTTTTCCTCGTGAACCACTCAAGTAGAGCTCCATTGAGCCCTTGTATTTAAGTATTCTTGGGCTTTCCTAGTGCATTATATTATTCTACTGCATTAAGTAAGGCATTCATATATGAGAATTTCCATGTGAGGTGGTCGTAATAAACTAATTTCTCATGATTTTGGAATATTCAACTTAGCACTCATTGCATGAGTAATGCTCATAGATGTGAATAAGAGTCATTGAAACTAGTGAAATGAATCACATAGCATAAAACCCAATAAATAGGACTTCCCAAAAGCCAACCCTCTCGCTCAAGCACGCTTAACTGTGGATTTTTTCCCACAATCAAGCCTACTTAGCTTGCGACCCCATTTGAAAAACCTTAGCAAGTATTGTGCCTCATAAACCATTCGAGCATAGCTCACTTCACTCTTTGTATTTAAGTATTCACAGGATCTCACGGTGCATTATATTAGATATCATTTTTTTGGATTCATTTGCATTAAGTAAGTCATTCATCTATGACCGACTCCATGAGAGGTAGTCGTAACTCACTATTTTTTCATGATTTTTGAATAGTCCACTTCACACTCTTTGCATAGGGTGATGTTCACAAGGCTAAATAAGTGGGATTGAAACTCGTGAAATGAATCACATAGTTTCAATCATCAATTTTGGGTCTTACACCCGGTAACCACCACTATCTAGGGATTTTTCCCCACAATCAATCCTACTTATCTTTTTACGCCATTTGCAAAACCTTAGCAAGTATTGCGCCTATTGAACCATTGAAGCAGAACTCACTTCACTCTTATTATTTAAGTATTAAGGGGTTTTCAGAGTGCGTTATATTACATTTTCAATTGTGCTAAGTCATTCATATATGACTATTTCCATGGGAGGTAGTAGTAACTCACTAATTTCTCATGATTTTTGAATATTCCACTTAGAACTCGTTGCATTGGCTCACAATGTGAAGAACTAGGATTGAAACTAGTGAAATGAATCACATAGCGTCAATCATCACCACGCTTGCATAGGGTAACTAGGACTTGCACCCGATAACTAGGACTTAAGGGAGGTCACCCATACTATGGCTAAGCGCGATTAAATTTCGAGTTTTTGCTACAATCAAGCCCACTTAGCTTTATACCCTATTTCGAAAAAAATAGCAAGTATTGTACCTCATGAACCATAAGTAAATCTCACTTCACTCTTTGTATTTAAGTATTTAGAGGTTCTTGGAGTGAATAATATTAGATATTCAACTGTTTTAAGTAAGTCATTCATATCTCACCATTCACATGAGAGTTAGTCATGGAAAGAGTGATAAGTGACTCACTTAATTAAAGCACTTAAATCCCAAAAAATGATATCTACAAATATTTTAATTTGAGAACTATAATTTTTATTGAAATTGATAAATACCATATAAAAATAAAATTATTAATATTTTATGATATTTAATTAATTTTATGATAAATTTCGATTCTAAATCAAATATTTCAATATAAATTTTTAATAAAAAAAAATTAGCATCATCCCAACTAGGATAGTATTACAGAATATTTTATTAAGTAGTGGAAACAACGATATTACATAAAGTATTTGAGGCCGACCATTTAAGGGAAGAATACTTTATAAATAAAGAGGCAATGAACTTAACTAAAGCAAATAAAATATTATAAGATTTATATTGAAACTCTTTGTTTTCTGATATGGTAGAGTACTACCAAGAGCATAAGATTACTTTCTCCTATGTATTGAAATGGTTCAATGGTAGTAATTTATAATTGCATGAGGTATGTCCTTGGTTCCTCAATTTGATAGTTTGGTTCTTCCAGTTGGTACTTACGCTATGTATTAATCAATTTTCTAATTTCAGACAGCATAAATTATGATATATATATATATATATATATATATATATATATATATATATATATATATATATATATA
>JAXQQM020081557.1:107500-189570 GCA_034641835.2 Pinus albicaulis | reverse complement strand
TTTGGTTCACCTGTTTACATTCATGTGACAAAGGATGCCAAGAAGAAGCTGGAGCCGACTGCGGAGGTTGGGATATTTGTGGGGTACACTGATATGCCCCACAACTATCGTGTGTATTTTCCAGACAGTCGTAAGACTGTTGTGCGACGGGATATCAAATTTCATGAGGAGAAAGCCATGAAGTGTTCGCTTGAGAGGGAGCCACACTTGCATGCAGATGAGGAGCTATTAGTTCCTAAGGATGAGTCTCTGGATGTGGATCAACTACAAGAGGAGGTTCATGGAGTGGAAGAGACTGACGGCGGCGGGGGCCGCCAACCACCGAGGGGCGCAAGCGCACGCGTAAGCCGCAGCGACCGGCTCAAGATGCAGAGAAGGTTGTAGGACCACCTACAAGATACGCGTACAAAGACACACCGGACCGGTACACCGGATACATGGCTCTTGTGAGCAAATGTGTCGTGACAGAGCCATCCTCTTTCGAGGAAGCTGTGGAGGACCCCGCATGGGTAGATGCCATGGTGGAAGAGTATGATTCGATTGTCAGAAACAGTGCATGGGAGATTGTCCTACGACCTCGCAGGGGGAAATCGTGTGTGGGTCGCAGGATTCAAGCGAAATCGAAAGCGTGGTGGTCGACGAGAGTGTGGAGAAGTACAAGGCAGATTTTGCCCTAGGTTTTCGCATCGAGGGGACTCTGCATTATGAGGAGACCTTGCACCTTGCCGCAAGGTATTCTTCCATACTCTGACATGCCTAGCTCTCTCGGGCAAATTTCTGAAATACAGATGGGGTGGCACATCCATCGATGGATGTGAAGTCCGTGTTCCTCGTGTCTGCAGCTGGCCGAGGGAGGAGGTGTACATAGAGCAGCCCGAAGGTTTCGAGATCTTCAGCAGTGAGTCGCATGTGTACAGACTCAAGAGAGCACCGTATGGGTTGAAACAAGCACCTCGTGCTTGGTACACATGGATAGACAGTTATTTCACCGGACTTGGATTCTCCAAGAGTGAGGCGGATCCTAACCTGTACCAGATTGTGGTGGAGGGGAAGTTGCTGATCATTGTACTATATGTAGATGATTTGATTTTGACGGGTGATGAGCTGTTGATACTTTCATGCAAGGAGGATCTTGCTAGAGAGTTTGAGATGAAGGACTTGGGCCTCCTTCATTATTTCCTGGGATTGGAAATTTGGCAGCGCAGTGATGGACTGTTTGTTTCTCAGGGTAAGTATGCCCAAGAGATACTGGAGAAGTTCAACATGCATGGCTGCAAGCCTGTTGATACTCCTCTTCCTGGTGGTTGGAGGAAGGAGGATGCTACTTCAGCGGAGGTAGTGGATGCCACTGTTTATCGACAGTTGGTGGGGTCGCTTATGTATCTGGTCAATACACGACCCGATATATGCTATGCCGTTAACCAGCTTTCACAAGCTATGGTTAAGCCTACCAAGCTCTTCTGGAAGGCAGGCAAGCATGTATTGCGTTATCTTAGAGGCACATCGGGATATGGCTTGTGGTACAGACAGGAGGATGAGGTGAAGCTTTGTGGCTTCACGGATGCAGATTGGGCAGGGAACCCAACGGACAGAAAGAGCACATCTGGAGGGATCTTCAGTATCGGGTCGACAGCAGTTTCTTGGTACAGCAGGAAGCAGAGATCCGTGGCACTCAGTTCAGCAGAGGCTGAGTATATGGCAGCAAGCTTGGCTGCATGCGAGGCCATATGGATGAGGAAGATTCTGGTCAGGTTGTTCGGGTCGCACTTGGAGCCTACTGTGATTTATTGTGATAACCAGAGTTGCATTAAACTCTCGGCTAATCCAGTATTTCATGATAGATCCAAACACATCGACATCAGGTACCATCATATCAGAGATTGTGTGCAGCTGAGAATCATGTTACTTTCATATATTCCCACGGAGGATCAGGATGCTGACATCTTGACGAAGGCGCTCACCAGGAGCAAATTCGAATACCACAGAGGCAGGATAGGGGTTGCAGATAATCCATATCTTTTTGAGAGGGAGTGTTTAAAATGCAACAAGATGATGGAGCTTAGTGAAATGAAGTCGCCTTCACTAAGTGGGCCCGCAGGCTATTTTTGGTGCAAAGTCTATTTTTAGACTATGTCTATTTTTAGACATAGGGATCATGGTCTATGAGTTGCAGGATGCTATTTATGGATGATTGGTCGAGTTGGTAAAAATAGATGGACCTCTATTTTTAGACATTGGGCGGATTCTATTTTTAGACTATCGGGCTAAAAATAGAACAGTCAAATATTATTAACCCTTAATAATATTTAGACTATAAACATTATCTTTTCCTCTTGGAGCACTTCAGTTTGATGCTTGGATGTGGCACATGTAGCTGACAGAAGGAAATACGCTTTTCCTAAGGGTTAGTTGAGCTATTGCATGGTTGACTTTAGTTAGAACTCATGTGGCAGAGTTTGGTGGAGTTGATGAGACAGTTGGTGGAGTTATGTTATGTTTAACTTAGTTGAACTAGTTGTATTTAGTCTAATTGACAAATACACTAGTGATGAGTGGTGTGAATTAATTATTAATTAATTCACTAATTATTAACTCATAAATCAACTAAATAACACATCAGTTAACTGCAATGCATGGACAGTTCAGTGGAGACCAGTGTTAGAGGTGGGTGAAAGGGTGAGTCTACTATCAGTTGTGATTATTGGCTGTGCATGAGATTTGTACACACATTGATGGAGATTGCCAATGAGGATTGCGCAGTTGGAGTTAGTGGGATTCGAACTTGGATCTCATTCATTACTCACTTGGATTGCGCAGTAGAGGCAGGCAGACTTGTGGAGAAGATTTGAACCCATGACTTGTTCAAATCTCAGTTAGTTTGTGTGTAACTTTTTGGAGATAGTACTGAGTACTTGTGAGGAGTATTGTGCTATGTATTGTTACATGTTCTTTATCATTATAATATACAGATAGTTGGGGGTTTTCAGCTATTTTCTTTCCTCATTACATACTGTGTTGAATGTGTGCTTGATTATGTTTTAATGAGCGCATGCGACTGCTTTATATTTCCGCATATTGATGATCAATTGTAGAAGAGGTTATGTATTATGCATGAAGCTCAAATAGTGTGTAATCAGGATAATCTCGGTGAATAATTAAGCTATTATTCAAATTTATACATCAATGTCTTCCTCATTTCATAAGATGAAAGAATCAAGATTTGAATAAATAGAATAAAGAGGAGTATTGTCTATCTTGTCTTGACTGCTAACCATATATTTCATATGTGACTCTCAGTATAATATCCTTGTCACATTGAAAACAGGGATGGTAGCATAGGACATATCTAGCAAAAGGTTCCCCTGAAGCTTGGCTCCCCAAGATATGGATAAAATCATTCCATACTTGGGAGGAATATCTGCCACTACTATGTCCATGACTAGATTCTTAGTAGGCAATTGTGCCAGGTTAACACAAATATCCTTGATCAGGCCCAAACATTTGACCCTACTTGAATCAAAAGAGTACAAGTCTTTGTACGGTTTGGTTATTTATAGGCCTAATCGCTCCATCACAACTTTAGGCATTATATTGTGAGAGCCACCAGAATCAAGCATTGCATTATGTAAGGTTTTTGTCATGTATATTTAAACTAACATAGAAAGGTGGAATGGCTCCTTCTTGATACTTTCCTTCTATTTTGGGTCCAAACAACAACTCAGGTGTGTCATCAGCCAAGTGCAAAGTGTCAGCATCATTTCCTATGTTTAGTACCTTCAAAATCTGAGACCTATACATTGGTTGAGTAACCAGTTCAGTGAGGGGCATATTTATCTTGATTTTGGAAATCTATCCCTAAAAGCTGAAAAGGTAGTTGTGTTTTGGATATGTTCACATCAGCTTTATCAACCATGAACCTTTCCATATTTTTAATTTGTTGATCCTGATTTGGAGCATTAGACAAAATGGTTTTCTCAGGGTAATTGGTGGAGGTACTAGGACAGCTAAGGCCATTGTTTGGTTGGCTTATTTTTCCTTTGTTTTTTTCAACTTTCTTAGCCATGGTGTTGACATTCTCTACTATTTTCTTAGAGGTGTTTTCAGATATTTTCCTTACAAAAGTGTTTATTTGGTCTTTCTTGGCAAAATCTAGGTACTTTTTTCTCCTAAGATCATACTGCTTATAGATTTCCATGATGTCATTTTCAAACCGCAAGTGGTAGTCTTCATAATCATCATAGTTTGTGTCAGTTTGATCTGAGGAAAATAAACCTTGTTCTTCTTTGGTGAGAATTTTTGGAAAAATACTGAGAGGGGGGGGGGGGGGGGGGGGGTGAATCAGTATTTAGAGCTTGCTGAACATATTTTAACTTTTTCTTTTATAGAATTCCATACGCAGATTTTATGAAACCAACTTGCGTATACACGCACAAATACTGAAAGAAACTAACATATACTGATACAATGTTACAGATTAGAAAAAAATTTCAGGAATAGTCTTTAACTCAGTTTATCAGTCATGCATCTATTAGATGTGTAGTAACATTAGTATAAATCATCACACAAATGAAACACACATGAACACCAGTATTTAAGGTGGAAACCCAATTCGGGAGAAAACCACTGCTGCTGTCGTCTCTATCTTCAATATTTATTGTATGGAAATTTTTTTACAATATTGTACTGATGTAGACTCATATCAGTACGCAGGCATCTACCTACAGAAAGCTGCAACCTTCTCTAGTTTTCCAGTTTCTACTGGAAGGGAGCTACAACCCCTTAATCTCATTTACCAGCTACTGCTGGAAGGGAGCTTCAACCCTCTGATTAGAACCCCATCTTCTACTGGCAGGAAGCTTCTACTTCCATACTGAAGGCTTCAACCCTCGGAACCACTGCAGACCACGTTTCATAAATTTTCATACTAGATCAAACAGCATCAACACAAAATTTTATAAACATCGACAACCATAGACTTTACCCAATACTTCAATTAGAATAGTGAGACCACTATAACCAGAACTCAAAAATAACCCAGAATTTAGAATAAATATGCAGATACAAACTCAACCCTGAACATTCGTCAACTTAAAATGCATATGCTACTTCGCTTCATTGAACCCGCATATACACACGCTTTCCTTCATACCAACTTGCGTATAACTCTATGAATACTGTTTTTCAGAATGTAATCAGTCTCAGATCTAGATCTGAGGCTTCCAGTCAGATATATTTTAGAAATGCAAAACCCTTCATCAGTTAGTCACCATCAACCGTGTTTATTCTCTCATTGACCAAACTTGCACATAATCAACTTATCAGCATATACAATATTCAAACAACCAAGATCTTCAAGAAGACTTCATTGATAGACAACAAAAAAATAGCTAAAATCACAGAAAAACATCAGCAATAAGCTTCAGAAAACCCTAAACTTCCATACGCGCTTTTTCTGAAGTAAACCCGCGTATATACGCGCTTTTACTGAGATGAACTAGCGTATAGATCTGTAAATGTAAACTTTGCAGAATAAACCAGATCTATAGAACTTACCCAGATTCCTTCATTTGAATTCAGTAAACTTGCACTAGGTCATAGATATAATCATCTCTTCAATGGATTACACAAGAGCATAGTCATTTTAGATCTAGAGATCATGAACCATCATTGTATCCATGGGTGCATCATAGATTCAGATCTATCAATTAAAATAGATTTCATCCCATGCAGATATACCTCAGAGAAAATTCTTCATTAACAACCCTTGCTATTGCACCAATTGCACTATGATCTTCTTCTCCTTATATAGATTTATCTTTTACCAATACCATGAGTCAAAACCACACAACTGCACATGGTATTCTTGGACGGAATCAAATAGACAATACAACACTCAATACTGTGGGCTAATAACATGGTAATGCCCATTGGTATCATAATTTTAGAGTGTAAAATGCATACGTGACTTGGATCATTCTTATCCACGTGTATACGTGACTTCTCGTCATAAAAACTATGTATATACTTATCCTGAATGTATACGCGGGTTGCCTTCATAAAAGTAGCATATACATTTCATCCATACGTGGGTTGCCTTCATCAAACCTGTGTATACATTGTGACATCTTATATTTATCATTTCTTTGGCACTTACTAGAATTCCTTTCTCTGTCACTTATGAACTGACCTGTAGAATCATCATTTTTACATCTTTAACAAATAGGTTTTACATCTTTAACAAATAGGTTTCTATCAAAATAGCAACTCATCAAGAGGTTTCCATCAAGTACAACATCATCAAGTAGGTTTCCATCAAGGACAACATATTTCATCATATTGCCAACAATCTCCCCCTTTGGACTTGATGGCAACCATCCATTATTCAAACACCAAGATGATCTCCCCCTTTGACATCAAGGGTAAAGGGCAGATCAATACCAAAACAGGGTTTTGTTTCCCTTGTAGAAATAAGAGCTCTGTAGATCTGATGTGCACTGAAATTACCATGCTCCCCCTGAGTTCATGCTGAATCTTCAAACATATTTTTCAATGAAGTACATGACTCTATAACTCAACCTAGTATGACCTTTCCTATCACCAAGGACTCATACATACATCAATGATCCAACCAAGTGGAATTACATCTTTGACTTAATTACCTAACCAAGTGGGTTTACAAATTTTAACAAGTCCTTAAATGACTAAATATAAAAATTTTACATCATAGGTCTCAACATGACCTTTTCATCAAATTACAGATATGAATTTTTATAAACAAAACCAAAGAATCTCAAACATGAGATCATAACATATCAACCAATCAGAATGCCAAAAATGCATCCTTTTCCACAAGACAAGTGCTCCCCCTTAGTTTGTGCATCCTGAACACCTTAAAAAACCAAATCATCAAATCATCTTCATCAAGGAGATAAATATCAGAGAATGCTATAGAAAGATGAATATTGTAACAACAGAGATTACGCAGCAATATCACAACTGTTTTGAAATGCTGACTCAGAGAATTTCTGTCAGCAATAACCTATACGTGGTTTTATGCACAGGAACTCACATATATATGTGATTTTCCTTTATGTAACCCACATATTGAATTTAATCTTCTGAAATTAAGTAGATTTGATCAGAGAGTCAGAGACAACTCCTAGCTTTTGTCTGAGATATTTGAATGCCTCCTGAGGTAGAGGTTTAGTAAATATATCAGCAACTTGTTCTTTGGAGGGAACATACTCTAATTTAACCTTTTGTTCAAGCACTTGTTCATGTAGGAAGTGATACTTTATAGGAATGTGCTTGGTATTGGAATGCATAACAGAATTCTTTGAGATACTAATGGCACTTGTATTATCACACAGAATGGAGATGGGAGGTGAACATTTAATTTGAAAGTCTTGTAAAGTTTGCATCATCCAAAGTAGTTGTGTGCAACATGATGCGACAACCACATATTCTGCTTCTATTGTAGATAAGGCAATAGAACTTTGTTTCTTACTAAACCAAGATACCAATCGAGGCCCCATATAGAATGCACCACCACTAGTGCTTTTTTGATCATCAAAATTTCCAGCCCAATCTGCATCTAAGTAAGCATGAAGAGTGAGATCAGTATTCTTTGGGTACCATAGACCAAAGTCTCGAGTCCCTTGTAGATATTTGAATATTCTTTTTACAACCTGAAGGTGTGACTCTTTTGGATTAGCTTGGAATTGTCCAACAATCCCAATTGCATGCATAATGTTCAGTCTTGTCCAGGTTAGATAAAGTAGACTTCCAATCATGGATCTGTCTTCTGGTTGATTCACTGTGGGAGAATCATCATGAGAACTGAGGTTACACCTTGCTACCATTGGTGTACTTACAGGTTTGCAGTCTTCCATCCCATACTTCCTCAAAATTTGGTTAAGATATTTTTCTTGTGATAAAAATATGCCATCGGTTGCTTGTTGCACTTGTAAGCCAAGAAAAAATGTTAGTTCCCCAAGTAAAGACATTTCAAATTCTTGCTGCATAACAAAAGAAAATTTCTAGCTCATGGACTCTTCATTACTCCCAAAAATGATGTCATCAATATATACAACTACAATCAATGGTTTATCATTTTCAGTTTTTATGTATAAGTTTCAATCAACAGATCCCTTTGAAAAACCTTGTTGATGAAGATATTTGTCAAGACAATAGTACCATGCCCTTGGAGCTTTTTTGAGACCATATAAAGCCTTTTTAAGTTTACAAACAAGTTTTTCATCATTTCCCAAAATGAATGCTTTTGGTTGTTCTATATAAACTTCTTCTTCTAGATCACCATTGAGAAAAGCAGATTTAACATCCATTTGATAAACTTTGAATTGTTGAAAGCTTGAAAAGGCAAGAAACATTCTTATGGCTTCAATTATAGATACAAGAGAAAATGTTTCTTCAAAGTCTATACCTTCTTGTTGAGCATACCCTTTAAAAAAAAGTCTAGCTTTGTTTCTAATAACATCTCCATTTTCATTTAACTTTTTTTTGAATATCCATTTTGATCCAATAACATTTTTATCATGAGATCTTGGAACCAAATCCCAAGTATGATTCTTTTCAATCTAATCAAGTTCTTCATTCATGGCTTGAATCCAAAATTCATCTTTGCTAGCTTGATTGACATTCTGTGGTTCAATAGTGGATAGAAATGCCAGATAGCTAGGAGATCCTACAAGAATTATTCTTGTTTGGACACCTAATCCCTTTTCTCCCAAAATTTGAGATTCTGGATGATTCTTTTGAACATACTTGGATGGAGCCTTTTCAGATAGATCTTCTTCTGTTGCTTCATTGGGTTCACCTTCTATATTGTTGCTATTTGATGTAGGAAGATATACATCACCATCATCTTCATTTTTTGTTGGTATTTCCCTTTTTGGAGCTGAGAGAGACTCATCAATTACAACATCAATGCATTCAACAATCTTTTGAAGTCTTTTATTGTAACATTTATATGCTTTACTTCTAGAAGAGTAACCAAGAAATATTCCTTCATCTGCTCTAGGTTCAAACTTACCAAGTTTTTCATCATTGTTCTTGATAAAAAAATTTCTTCCAAAAACTCTAAAATGCTTTACAGTTGGAAGATTACCATACCAAAGCTCATAAGGAGTTTTATCACTGTTCACACGAACATAAGCCTTGTTCAGAATATTTACGGTAGTATGTGCTGCTTCTCCCCAAAAGGTATCAGGTGTTCTAGAATCATCAAGCATAGCACAGGCCATTTGTTGCAGTGTTCTATTCATTCTTTCTACCACGCCATTTTGTTGTGGGGTTCCAGCTACAGAAAACTGTCTTTTTATGCCATGTTGTTCACAGAAATCAAAGAATTCATCTAATATATATTCCCCTCCTCAGTTAGATCTAAGAAATTTGATTTTTAGATCTAATTCATTTTCAACTAGGGCTTTGAAGATCTGAAATTTTTCAAGAGCTTCATCTTTGTGTTTTATTAACCCAATCCAACACATTCTCTAGAAGTCATCAATAAATAGAATATAGTATTGTTCTCCACGGGGTGAATTTTTCCTCATAGGTCCACATACATCAGTATGTATCAATTCAATAGGCTTACTTGCTGATCCTTCTTTGGCATTGAATTGTACTCTGGTTTGCTTACCGAATTGGCAAGATTTGCATATGGTACTTTCAAGCAAAGTGATGTTGGGAAGATCATGAACAACTTTGAGTCTGCTAGATTTACTGATTTGAGAAAACCTCAAATGCCCCAATATTTTGTGCTATAACCAATTTTCTAAAGATTTACCCAAGTAACATTGTTCTTTGCAACCTTTCAGTACATACAAATTGCTTGGTGTTCTAGTTCCTTTGATTACTGTTTTTCCTATGTCAATTTCACGTACCACACATTCTTTGGAACTAAAGACAACTTCATTTCCTTGATCACACATTTGACTCACACTCAATAGGTTATGTTTTAATCCATCCACATACATAACATTGTTAGCTTTTATCGTTTCCTTTAATGAGAGCAGGAGTATCACTTCCAAAGGTAACATTCTTTTCTATTTCTAGAGCATTGTATGCAAGTAGTTTATTTCTATCACCTGTCATGTGCTTTGAACATCCGTTATCAATGTACCATTGATTTTCTTCCCCTTCTGAAAATAAGAGTATGCCACAGTTCTCAACCTGTAAATCCTTCTTTCACCATACCTTGGAATTTGAAGGTATATGCTCTTTTGGCTGAAGTTTTCTCCTGCATTCAAATTCTTCATGACCAAAGTTATTGCAATAAGCACATTCAACTTCATTTTGAAGAGCAGAAAAGTTGTTATAAGTATTCTTCTTTATTCCAGTCTCATTTTTTTCTTTCTTTCTTCTCTGGTCATGATGGTTTTTTTTGCAACACATTGAATAGCTTTATGACCAAAATTATGACATGAGAAACATTTCCAATTAAAGAAGAAATTTTTGCGATCATGAAACCTTCTATTTGTGTTTATCTGCTGATTGGTCTTTCTCTGATTGATATTCTACTATTGTTCTTTGTATTAAAGTGGTCATGCTTTACCTTCGAAGTTTCTTTGTTCCCTTGCTAAGTGACAGAATGTTGTAGGCTGGCTTTAGCTACATTTAGATAGCTTGGTGCTGAAGACTGAGATGTCTCTCCAATATAACCAAGACTTGTTTTTATAAGAGGAGAGCATTGTACCTTGATAATTTCATCTAAGGTTTCAGATCCTTTAGCAAATCTAAGATTTAAAGTTTTCACTTTCTCAATTTCTTTTCTTAGACCTACTATTTCACATTCTAATTTCTCATTGTGCTTCTCTTTTTCCATAAGCTAATTTTTTAGAGTATCTATGGCAATTTTGTTTTCTTCCAAACATATTTTGAGATGATTTATTTCTTCAAGAAAGTCCTTTTATTCTAATGCATCCATAAAGGTATCACTAGAGTCCTTTTCAAAAGCCATAAGAAGTCTAATATCTTGATCAGATTCTCCTTCTTCACTACTTGATCAACCGTCACTATCTTCATGAGTATAATAGCTTTTTCTATTGATAAACCATTTCTTATTTCCTCTAGCCACTTCTTTTCCCTTTTCATGACTATATTTATGGGGACATTTAGTAGCATAATGACCAAGTCTTCAACAAGAAAAACATTTAAAAGGAAGCTTCTTCCAGTGCCAAGTTGTGGCTTCTTTACAAAATTTATCTCATCTTCTTCTGAAACATACCCTGATCCTTCTTGTTCTTCCACTTCCTTTCCTTTTGCAGTAGCTCTAAAGATAGCTTCTTTGACTTCATATGGACCTCATTTTCTCATTTCACAAGCAGTAAAAATACCATGTAGTTGAACAATAGTAAGAGTTTGTAGATCATGCTTCTCTTCAATGGCAGACACTTTTGACTTGAATTTGGAAGTTAGAGATCTTAAAACCTTTTCTACCAGAGTAGTGTCAGTTATGGTTTCACCCAGATTTCTAATATGATTTACAATATCATCTAGACATAAGAAGAAACTGGCAATGCTTTCCTCATTATGCATTCTGAGATCTTTACATTGAATTCTGAGTGTTTGGAGTTTAGCACTTTTTACCTTGGTATCACCTTCATAGCTTAGAATAATTTTGTCCCATATCTCCTTTGTTGTATTCAACTACATGAATTTGACAAATTCTGATTCAGTCAGACTTCCCAATAATGCATTGACCGCCTTTGCATTAGTTTCATATTTCTTTCTTTCTGCTGCATCTGTTGGAACTGATGTTCGATATTGATAACCTCCTTCAACTATTGCCCATACATCTACTCCAAGAGATTGAAGATAGGATCTTTTCCTTGTCTTCCAGAAGATTAAATTGTTTCCATTGAAGAGAGGAGGCCTGATAGATGCTATCCCATCTTTATTTCTCATCCTAGCTGATCTTCCTTCTAGCGATTAAGCTTCTTCAGAAGGACCTGCTCTGATACCAATTGTTGGAAAAATACTGAGAGGGGGAGTGGGGGGCTGAATCGGTATTTAGAGCTTATTGAACATATTTTAACTTTTTCTTTTATAGAATTCCATTCGCAGCTTTTATGAAACCAACTCGCGTATACACGCACAAATACTGAAAGAAGCTAGCATATACTGATATAATGTTACAGATTAGAAAAAAATTTCAGGAACAGTCTTTAACTTAGTTTATCAGTCATGCATCTGTTAGATAATATGTGCAGTAATGGCAGTATAAATCATCACACAAATGAAACACACATGAACACCAGTATTTAAGGTGGAAACCCAATTCGGGAGAAAACCACTGTTGCTATCGTCTTTGTCTTCAATATTTATTATATGGAAAATTGTTTACAATATTTTACTAATGTAGATTCATATCAGTACATAGGCATCTACCTGCAGAAGGCTGCAATATTCTCTCATTTTCCAGTTGCTACTAGAAGGGAGCTACAACCCTTTAATCTCCTTTACCAGCCACTACTAGAAGGGAGCTTCAACCCCCTGATCAGAACCCCAGCTTCTACTGGTAGGAAGCTTCTACTTCCATATTGAAGGCTTCAACCCTCAAAACCACTGCAGACCACGTTTCATAAATTTTCATACTGGATCAAATAGCATCAACACAACTTTTTATAAACATCGATAACCATATACTTTACCTAATACTTCAATTAGAACAGTGAGACCATTGTAACCAGAACTCAAAAATAACCCAAAATTCAGAATAAATATGCAGATACAAACTCAACCTTGAACATTCATCAACTTAAAATGCATACGCTACTTCGCTTCACTGAACCCGTGTATACAAGTGCTTTCCTCCATACCAACCTGCGTATAGCTTTATGAATACTGGTTTTCAAAATTTAATCAGTCTTAGATCTAGATCTGAGGCTTTCAATTAGATATCTTTTAGAAATGCATAACCCTTCATCAGTTAGTCACATTCAACCATGTTTATTCTCTCATTGATCATACTTGTACATAATCAACTTACCAGCATATACAGTATTTAAAAAACCCAGATCTTCAAGAAGAATTCATTGCCAAACAGCAGCCAAATAGCAGGAATCATAGGAAAAACATCTGCAATAAGCTTTAGAAAACCCTAAACTTCCATACGTGCTTTTTCTGAAGCAAACCCAAATATATACGCGCTTTTACTGAGACGAAATAGCATATAGATTTGTAAATGTAAAATTTGCAGAATGAACCAGATCCATATAACTTACCTAAATTCCTTTATTTGACTTCAGCAAACTTGCGCCAAGTCATAGATCTAATCATCTTTTCAATGGATCACACAAGAGCATAGTCATTTCAAATCTAGAGATCATGAACCATCATTGTATCCATGGGTGCATCATATATTCAGATCTATCAATTAAAACAGAGTTCATCCCATGCAAATATACCTCAGAGAAAATTCTTCATTAACAACCCTTGCTATTGCACCAATTGCACTATGATCTTCTTCTCCTTATATAGATTTAGCTTTTACCAATACCATGAGCCAAAACCACACAACTCCAGCTGGTATTCTTGGATGGAATCAAATAGACAATACAATGCTCAATACTTTGGGCTAATACCATGGTAATGCCCCTTGGTATCATAATTTTAGAGCGTAAAAGGCATACACGACTTGGATCGTTCTTATCCGCATGTATTCACGACTTCTCGTCATAAAAACTACATATATACTTATCCTGAATTTATACGTGGGTTGCCTTCATAAAAGTAGTGTATACATTGCATCCATACACGGGTTGCCTCATCAAACCTACGTATACTGTAATATTCCTAACTAGACCAAGCTAATAGGAATATTTCATTCTGTTTTTAATTTTATTTATTGATGAATAAAATGTAGAGGACATGAAAAACTCCTTAAACATAAAAATAAATCAATGCCCAATGTGAACAGATACAAATCAGGGCTTTCTTAATAAAATCCACTTGTGTGTGAACAATATTGAGCCACTTGACTGGGTCAACACGACCAAATCACTAAGCAGACCAGATACATTGAACCACTTTGAAGACCCAGTGCGGTTCTAGAAGGAGGACCCCATGTGAAAGGGGTTAATTCATTTGAGGTGGTTTAGGGTTTTTCACATCTGCATCTTATAAAAGGAAGGAGAAGGCTCAAGATAATTTTGTTGAATATGATATGATTTCATAGAATTAAGTCTGATTAGACTAATTCAAATTCTTTAGGTTGTTTAGCAAGAGAATAGTGAGGGTTTCCTGTTTAGGAATCCTCCCTCCTTCCTTGAGGATTTCTTGGAGGAGATTGTGCTACTTTGGTCCACTATCTGGCATTGGCCAAGCTTCATCTCTCTTTAGCAGCATGAATCCAGTGAGGGTTTCATTGTCTAAGTGAGTTGCAGCAAGTGGGATTCTAGATCTGCAGAGATCTAGCTTGTTTTAGGAGCCCCTTCTCATGGAGTGTGTCTTTTAACCTCCTGGAAGAGTTCCTCTCTTGTTTGGGCTTCAGTTATAGATCTTGGCATCAGGCCAAAGTGTTCTCCACTTCATCTATGCAGTCCCTTGAGGAAACTGCGTCCTTTTTTCAGGTAGAGTTGTAGTTTGGGTTTTGCATCAGTTTAGAGGATAGATCTTTGGTGAAAGGGATCCTTCTCTTCACTATGGTGATCCATAGATTGGCCAACCAATCTATGTTCCATTTCATATTTGATCTACTGTGTATCATGTTCTTTATAAATTTCTAAATTTTACTGTAGATCCATGGTGTAGATCTCATATCTAATCATTGTTATTCATCTTCTGCTAAGATCCCCAAGGGGAATGTACTAAAAAGCTCTTTTTGCATATATATCCCATTCAGATCTATCATTTTGAACTCATATCTATTATATATCTTAAATATAATAAAAAATTGCTTTATCTTCCTGAATATTATGCTATCTGGTTCATCTTGCATTTCCTGGTATCATAATGCTTGGTTTTGAGGCTTTTCCTCATGTATAAATCTGTATTTTCTAATATAAAGCCATTGAATCATATTATAAACTTTCCATACTAATATTCTTGCATAAAATCAGCTAAATCCTCAGAAATTCACGTTGTAGAAGCTTCAGTAAAATCTGCATACTTCAAGCTATGGGAAAACAGGGTTTTTAAGCCTAGTCGGGAGTGGGAGACCTGTTTAACATAGTTAAACTTATTTTTTTGAGCTGAAATTTGGAGCGTAGGTCCCTCATGACCTAAGATATCAGATCCAACCATCATCCCATCTTATTTTTACGCAGAAACCTGAATACATTCATTTTAGGGCCAAAATCACCGCTTTCCCCATCTTTTGTGAGTAGAATTAATCTTGCTTCTTGTTGTTGTACATATAATTATTGCTGAGGTGTTTATTAAGACATTTTAGGGCTATTAGCTTGCTATTGTTCCAGTATTTTTTTTACATACTGCTGCAGCCCTTCATTGGGCATTTTCTTGAAGACAACTAGGTGTGGGAGATCTGTTTAACCCACCTAGAGTGATTTCTTTTGAGCTTCCTCTTGGATTTCAGTCTTAGATACTCTTATCTAATGGATCCAAGGGATATTTTGGGTTTCTGAAGCACACATTCCTTAAAAATACAATTTTCAGGCTTGTCTTGCTGAGCATTTCCAATTTGGAATATTACAGTGGTATCGAAGCATGATCTCTAGCTCAGCCTGTGATTTCTATTCATCAGAGAAAGTAAGAAGAAAATTAGAAAAAATAGAGCTGGAGAAGATGAGCTTTGTCTCATCATTTGTCAAATCCATGAAGAACCTCCCCAAGGATGATGAGCAGAGAGAAGAGGAAGGCCCCTGCACTTCCTATTCTCATCAAGAAGACAGAGAAATAAGGAGGATAGATCCTGAAAATACCTTGGATAGATCTACAAGATCTGTGCATAGGGAAAGTTCTACATCCTAATTTTATGGGTATTAGCACTCAGCCATACCATCAAAGTTACAATTTTCTATCAACAACTTCTTCATGAAGAGGAAGAAAGGAGATGTGCCAAAGAGAGATATTCTTGAAGAATCCTTGTGGGAGTGTGAAGCTCAATCAAAAGAGTTTTCTTCCAAAGAATATGACATGGGGATTCCTCCTTCAAGAGAAGACCAAGATCTGAGGTCTCCTATTGAGGATGAGGCATTTTCCATTTTTGAAGAAAAGGTTGGGGGTGACTACACAGTCATAGCAAGAGCACCTATAGCATTTCATGAAGAAGAAGAAGGAGCAACTGCTCCAAGGAGAAAAACTCTTGAAATTTTGCAAAGAATCCCAAAGAATATCACATATGAATATTGTGGCACAATTCATGTGCAGCATGTGCCATCCTTATCAAATGGTGGGATCCTAAAGATTGCAGATGATGAAGGGGAGGGCAAGCCTCAAATGGTAAGAAACATTTACCCCTATTTATTTCAGAAAAATGTTGCACAAAGAAGGCTGAAAGATATATTCAAGAAAAATAAGGATACATTAGTCCATGCATCTCTCCATGATCTATGCCTTGATGTCTCCTTACTTGGAAGAATTTCACCAGGGGATTTCCCTGATGAAAATAAGAACAAAGTGTTCCCTCAATGTTGTGCATTGGTGTCACATTCTGATAAGGGAGGAGCTATCACGGTGTTGGAGACTAGGGGTAAGAAGCATTCTTATGCAAATCACATCTTAATATATGATTGCATGCATTTTTTTACCTTACATATGCAGGCCATGACTCCCAAAAGGAGTGTCCTACCTTATAAGCTCCATGGCAAACTATGGGCCAAGTCTATTTACAATTATGGCCTCTCCCTTTATAGGCTAAGGGGGATTTTACAGCATGATGGGTGCTTTCCCAAGGCACCAAACATATATCTCACTTTCATCCATGGTGAGATGATAAGAGTAGCAGGTAAGTGGCATGTGAACCACTTACCACATCTAAATCTGAAGCAGGAAGGAGATAACCTATGTTGGTTTTTGTTGGGTGAGTGTGGGTACTCCCCAAAATTTCTAATTTTCTTGTCTCATGCCTTGGATTTCTATAAAAGGATGCATAAGAGGAAGGCATCATCTTGGGTTGACAAGAAGGAAGTATGGACACCACATAATGAATTCCATATCCATACATTTACTTTTTCCTACAATGTATGTACATGTATTTCTGTTCAGAATGTATTTCAAAATCATGTATGTACTTGGGCTTGGGAGAAATTGTAACCTTCTCATGAGTTGGAATAAGGAGACTTGTTCATATCATGATATTGATGCTCCAAACATGAAAGGAGGGATGACACATTGGGTGAATGTGCTCATGGGGAATGGAATCTCCCATATTTGTTCATACTTCAAGAAGAGGATAAAACACTACATGGCTACTGCATTGTATATCTTGTTTCTTTTTACAAAGGGCCATGTATTGAATTTGTGTCACGAAGATAAGTCTCTCACATGGGAGAATTTGGAGCATGACATGTGTTGTTTGAATCATATTCAGCCAACACCTATTATCCTCCACTATTTTCAAGCTTTGACGAAGCTTATTGCAGCAAGTAGGTGGTGGGATGGCCACTTATTATGTTATGATTTGAAGCAGCGTGGGAAGGGAAACTTTCCACATGACACCTTTGGCATGGAAGGGGTCAAAAAGGAAGAGTTAAATCAGCGCACTCTTTCTTCTTTTAAGAGAATAGATCCATGCACCATTCCATTGATGGGGGAAGGGTTATTGGTGAAGAACATGATCATGTTACGTATGCTTTATATTCTGATTTCATGCATTCTTACACCATGTTTTTACAAGCCATGGCTCCAAGGAGTGTTATATCATATGAGATTCTTGGCCAACATTGGGCCACAAAAATTTCTGAACTAGGCCACTCCCTTGAGAGGAAAAGGGAGATTTTACAACATGATGGGTGCTTCCCCAAAGCACCAAACATACATCACATTTACATCCATGGTGATATGGTGTGGGCAGCAAGTAAGTGGTGGGAAAACCAATTACCATATCTATATTTGATGCAAGCAGGGGATGCATTGTGTTGGTTCCACATGTGGGACTATGACCGACCTCCATATGTGCAATTTTATGTTTTCAAGCACATTGTTTTGATTCCCTATCTTGATAATGTACTTGTAATTCAACAAGGATGTATGGGGAAGAAGGAAGGATGACATGTGCCTCATGGGATGGCTACTCTCCATGTATTTTATGTTTTCTTGTTTCAGGGAGACCATGGGGGCAAACCATGTTTGTTTCACATGATCTATTATCTTCTTATGGGATAAGTTATTTGCATAGAACCTTGGAGGAGCAAGACATGGATGGATGAATTGGTGAGAACTTGGCTTATGGAGGAAGCTTATCTTATGTTGGTGTCACCAAGGAGGAGATTTTGCAGCACTCACCTTGCAGTTTCTTGAGGACAAGCAACAATTTTGGAGGGGAGGACTATAATATTCCTAATTAGCCCAACCTAATAGGAATATTTCATTCTATTTTTAATTTTATTTATTGATGAATAAAATGTAAAGGAGGACATGAAAAACTCCTAAAAAATAAAAATAATTCAATGTCCAATGTGAACAAAGAAAAATTATGGCTTTCTTAATAAAAGCCACTTGTGTGTGAACAGGACTGGCCCACTTGACTAGGTCAACAGGACCAAATCACTAAGCAGACCAGATACATTGAACCACTTTGAAGACCAAGCGTAGTTCTAGAAGGAGGACGCCATGTGAAAGGAGTTAATTCATTTGAGGTGGTTTAGGGTTTTGCACATTCTCATCTTATAAAAGGAAGGAGAACGCTCAAGAGAAGGTTGTTGAATATGATATGATTTCATAGAATTAAGTCTGATTAGACTAATTTGAATTCTTTGGGCTGTTTTGCAAGAGAATAGTGAGGGTTTCCTATTTAGGAATCCTCCCTCTTTCCTTGAGGATTACTTGGAGGATATTGTGCTGCTTTGGTCCACTATCTGGCATTTGAAAAGCTTCACCTCTCTTTGGCATTATGAATCCAATGAGGGTTTCATTGTCTAAGTGAGCTGCAGCAAGTGGGATTCTAGATCTGCAAAGATCTAGCTTGTTTTAGGAGCCTCTTCTCATGGACTGTGTCTTTTAACCTCCTGGAAGAGTGCCTCTCTTCTTTGGGCTTCAGTTACAGATCTTGGCATCAGGCCAAAGTTTTCTCCACTTTATCTACGCAGTCCCTTGAGGAAACTGCGTCCTTTTTGCAGGCAGAGTTGCAGTGTGGGCTTTTCATCAATTTGGAGGATAGATATCTGGTGAAAGGGATCCTTCCCTTCACTGTGGTGATCCATAGATTGGCTAACCAATATATGTTCCATTTCAGATCTGATCTACTGTGTATCATGTTCTTCAAAAATTTCTGAAGTTTACTGTAGAGCCATGGTGTAGATCTCAGATCTAATCATTGTTATTCATCTTCTGCTAAGATCCCCTAGGGGAATGTACTAAAAAGCTCTTTTTTCATATAGATCCCATTCAGATCTATCATTTTCTACTCATATATGTTCTATATCTGAAATATAATAAAACATTGCTTCATCTTCGTGAATATTACACTTTTTGGTTCATCTTGCATTTCTTGGTATCATAATGCTTGGTTTTAAGGCCTTTCTTCATGTATAAATCTGTATTTTATAATATAAATGCATTCAATAATATTATAAACTTTCCATATTGATATTCCTAAATAAAATAAGCTAACTCCTCAGAAAATCATGCTGTATAAGCTTCAGTAAAATCTTCATACTTCAAGCCATGGGAAAACAGGGTTTTTAAGCCTAATCAGGAGTGGGAGACCTGTTTAACATAGTTAAAATTATTTATTTGAGCTGAAATTTGGAGCGTAGGTCCCTCATGACCTGAGCTATCATATCCAACCGTCATCCCATCTTATTTGTACGCAGAAACCTGAATACATTCATTTTAGGGGAAAAATCACCGCTTTTCCCCATCTTTTGTGAGTAGAATTAATCTTGCTTCTTTCTGCTATACGTATAATTGTTTCTGAGGTGTTTATTAACACATTCTAGGGTTATTATCTTGATTTTTTCCCATTATTGTGTTTACATACTGTTGTAGCCCTTCATTGGGCATTTTCCTGAAGACAACTAGGTGTGGGAGATCTTTTTAACCCAACTAGAGTGATTTCTTTTGAGCCTGCTCTTGGATTTCGATCTTGGATACTCTGATCTAAGGGATCCAAGGGCTGCTCTATGTTTTTGAGGCACACATTCTTGAAAAATTCATTTTTCAGGCTTGTCTTAATGAGCATTCCCAATTTGGAATATTACATATACATTGTGACATCTAATATCTATCATTTCTCTGGCACTTACTGGAATTCCTTTCTCTTTCACTTCTAAATTGACCTGTAGAATCATCATTTTTACATCTTTAACAAATATTTTTTACATCTTTAACAAATAAGTTGTTATCAAAATGGAAACTCATCAAGAGGTTTTCATCAAGTACAGCATCATCAAGTAGGTTTCCATCAAGGACAACATATTGCATCATATTTCCAACAAGAAAAACATCTTCTTCATTATCATAACCTATTAGATTTATATGGCTTTCTTCAGGTTCTATAATTTCTCCTTCTTCTTCATCTACACAGTTTTTTTTAAAGGGAGGTTTGATTTGTTGATCACTTTCCCTTGGTTTGATTTGATGACTGTCTCTTGTAAAGTTTTGAGCTCTATTCCTATTTTGGTAATTAGCTCGATTCTCCCTAGGAGGTGTCCTTCCGTTCAAATTTATCCTTTCTATCATTCTCTCCATAGTTCTCATTAGGTTGACCATTTTGGTATCAGAAAAGGAGTGTTAGTATGAATCTTAATTGCAAGTGTAGGAAAAAAGACCACTTTAGTTGTGCATAATAAACAGCCCTAGAAACAAAGATCGCTGCCAATATCCTTAGATCTGCAATTAGTTGATCAAGATAAATGCTGCAGAAATCTAGATCTATGCATCAAAAGACATTAAGCAGTAAATAAAAACAAGATTTACTCCAATGCATCTAATAGAAAAGACAAGAATATGTTGAATGAATTTTGTATTAAGGGCACCTAGGAGGAAAACATAGAAGGATGTTACCAGTTCTCCTCAATGGGATGGGTTCTTGTAAGTCCTCAGCACTTCAGATCTAAAATCCCTCTCCCTTGATGGTGTAGAAAACCCAGAAAAAAAGTGGAACTCAAAGGGAACTCACAAGAAAATGGCAGCAAAATATGACAGTGATGGTGGATCAAAGTCAGACCAAAAGTAATGATCTAGAGTGATCTTTAGGCAATAAAAGGTAGTGAATGAATGGAAAAACCCTTCTATTTATAACAAAATATTGAGTTAGTCTAGATATTGGTGCATAATTAAAATATTATCAACCATATCAAGATCCAACTTTTATGGAATATTTTATTATATTTGTTGGAGGGAAAAAAATTTGACTTGGGTCAAACCCCTTTATTTGTAAATAATAAATAAATAAATTATTTATTTATTATTTTAAGGATGTGGTTGAGTAATAATCAAATAAATAATTATTTATGAATGATTTAGTCAAATTTAACAAGGAATATTACTTAAATAAGGTTTAAATAATTATTCCTAGAAAATAATAAGATAAATAGTGATTTATCTAATTCATTTTCCTGTTTTGGGTTAAATATGACCAGGAATATTAATTAAACTATTGTTTAACTAATTATTCCTTGAGAAAAATCAAACAAATGTAGATTTATTTAATATTTCCTCAATGGGTCTCCTGTTTAGACCATAAAAAACTTAATAAAGGTGGTTTACTAAGTTACTTTTCATAGTGAAAGCAATTTTACTTAGGGTAAAATTGGTCTTACATGGTGTACTTAGGTCCATATAATAGTAACAGGTTACATGACCAAAAAATGGTGTAACAGATTGCCCCCCAGTGTGCAAGCATTAGGAGTTAATCGTATGATCGAAGTATGTTGTAAGAACTCAATCACTAGACTCCGAAGGGGAAGTCAGAGAGAGAGAAATATAAGGTAGACCGAAGCGCTAAAGGACTAGACCCTGAGGAGGTGAGACTTATAGGGGCGAAAAATCTCTTTTATGAGTGAGTACCTGTGCTATAGGCGGTGGGGGAGGCATACCTATGCCCTCCGAGACAAAGTACAAAGAATGATGCATCCATTAAATAAGGGACTAAACTATATAATACATGCTGGTATAAACATGAGCCAGATAAAAAATAGGATAATGAATCCCACATACATACTGTGCCTATGATAACAACCATGACTTATACAATAATATCTGAGTACATGAGATACAAATACAACCCAAATGCCCCTGTAAATATGAAAGGGCTTTCAAAATCTGACTGATACATGCAAACAAAAAGGCGTTGCAAGCAGTTGAGGCCAACATCATTAAATATATAGAGTTGCATCAAATATTGTAATGAGGAGGTCATCCGGGCATGTGGGGGACTACCTATAGGGCCACCCCCTCATGAGAGCTGAAACATCTCACATACACACGAGAATCACTGGTCCAATATACTGCATCACTGAACCATAAAGTATATGGATCTCGATCATGCTCTAAGGAGATGGAGCTGAGAAACAATCAAGTCAAAGGGATGTAAGGAGTCCCTTTTCCTAATCCAAGGCACCGAACAAGAGTGGAAGCTAGAACCAAGGTACAATGCCCTCTAGACCTATCTTCTAGAATGAATGATCTGATGTCGACAGAAGGAGGTTCGCCATAGGTGAGGTAATAAGGGATCCTCAACTAAGGCACGAGAGAAAATAGTAGAGCGACTCACAGACTGACACTAGGGATGATGATTAAATGGGCGGGGTACTGAGTATTGGATGGATGACTTCCCTTGTTAGAGCATAAAGGGCATGGATGACCTGGCAAGGACTAGCACAGTATCAAGGGGGATAGGGAATAGTAGGATTGGAGGCCATAATGTGCGACACAAGAGAGGGACCAGGCAATGAAGGATGGAGGACTATAGTGGGATATAAAGGGACTTGGCATAGACTCCATGAATGCAATTATGACTCAACTCAGGTGCTCTAAACAAGGGTGACTTGATGATGCTGCCAGACAGTAAAGGTCCAATGGGGACCGTAAAAACATGAGTACAAGATGGTAACTCGTGATGAAAATCAACACAAGCATGGACAAGTATGGAGGCATAGAGGTGCCCTATGTACAAGTGTTGCAAGTGAAGAAATTTGATTTTGAGGAGTGGTGAAGTGACCCTTCTTGGACAAAATGTGTCATGGTGAAGTATAAAATCACAAAAAACTAACAGATACCCATTTGAGGGCTCGATGAGAGATTTCCAATGGTACAGACGGTTTGTCGAACTGAGGTATGGTTTGGCAGCAGTAGGCGAAAGAAAAAATTGGGGTTTCTCTTTAAATAAGGCATTTTCCCTCCAAATTCACTCATTTGCATGTGGAGTTGTGGTGAATGTAGAGAGGAGAGAAGGCCCTAAATCTTGCTGTGATTGTAGCAGACAAACTGACCGTTGGAATTGAGATCCATCAGTTGCAGGTAAGAGGCCTAACCCCACTCTTCATTTCAATGGACTGAAAGTTCAGTTTACATACCCAAAGCTCATGAACAGGTCAAGTCAC
Organism: Pinus albicaulis; assembly: GCA_034641835.2. Lineage (NCBI taxonomy): Eukaryota > Viridiplantae > Streptophyta > Pinopsida > Pinales > Pinaceae > Pinus > Pinus albicaulis. Next base: position 165,883 of record JAXQQM020081557.1, on the reverse strand, counting down.
ACTTTTTGGGGTCTGTTCTACAACCTGGGTAGTAGACACTAAGCAGAAAACTACGACCTGTCCTAGGAAATGACCTGAAAAGTGCGACCTATCAGAGAAAGGGGGTTTCATTACTGTTTTTGGATAAGATCTGGGATTTTTATTGTTCAAGGGCATAAGTGCCCCCAAGCATGTTTTGGTCATGCCAAAATTTATTTAGAAAAAGGGGAATCTAAACACATTTTTATGATGTGGTGCGCCATTTGTTTTCATTATGGTTATGCAGTTCGAGAAAGGGAACGGAGGATTACCAATATCTTTTGGTACTGCATACATGAAGAAAATTGACTTAAGTTTTTGGGTTGGCATGCATGGTGTCACTATCCCAAATAGAGGATTTGGAGATAATGAACTGGTGCTCTCCTAGAAAAACCATAGGTTGGTCAACAATAATGTCTAGGAGACTGGGTTGCTGATGTAAGATGAAGGAATGACGAGGGGTATCATCCCTAGAGTGTTCTGAAGTGATATGGGACTCTAGAGGTTTTTCTAGATGGGGAATAATAATGCTGCTAGAGTCGACACGACCAGATACACTAGGAGAGTTGCGGAGAATTGCTTCTACTAGACTCTCAAATATGGGTGCCCCCTTACCCAAAAATTTGGTGTAAATGTAATGGCCACAAGGTGTATGTGGTTTGAATGCATGGGTTCGATATAAGGGGGAATAGATAAAGTTAGGGTTGGTAAATGCTTCCATAATGTTGTCATCATAATAGAAGATGGGTTGACTGGTGGAAGAAAAACCACCAGATGCAGCGAAGCTACCTGACTCATCATCATGAGAAGAGAGGCTCACATGCGCATCGTCATGGAGGGTGATGAAAGAACAAGTAGATGAAGGATCCACCGATGTTGAGCCCAAGGTGATCACTAAAGGGAGGTCAAGCGAAACAGAGGGGGAAGGCCCAGGGGGGTCTTCTATTGAGGATCTCATAGATGATGACAGGTAGTGGATAGTGGCCAAAGAATCTATCATTTTGACATCCAAAGGGAAAATTTCAATGGGAGTGGATGTGTCCTCTGGTTTTGCTGAGGCAAAATGCACAAATAAGGGAGAAGTGGACTCATTTCACTTGGCCTTGAATTGGAAAAATGCTGCTAGAGAGGTCCGAAAGTCCTCGAGGTAGGGACAGAGGTGAGTATAGTGGCCAAGGAAATCACATAAAGCACAAGGATGATTTGTGCGCAAAGACTTGAGTTTCAGGACTGAATCAGGTATAGTGACATAAAACCTCTGGGATGTTAGATTTTGGAAACGCTTCGTTTACCATGGGCTTGAGGTGAGGCAACTTCGGACAGGTATGGGTGGCATGACCAACAACATCACACAAAGCACATTGGATAGTATGCTTTGGTAGCCTAGGAGGGGCAGGGTTTTTCAGGCCAACCTTGTCTTTAGATGCCTTCTTGTTGGCTTTGCCCCTGTTACCCGAAGCTATCGCAATAGGAGGAGGTTCCCATTGAGGTGGTTGAGGCACTGTAGTAGTGGGAGAATTCATAGGGACCGGTTGAACCAGGGTCAAAGCAAGATAAGGTTTGGGTTGACCAGGGGGGAGCGGCTGGGGGATCAAGGTACGAGACGGGAATCCCTAGATTCAAGTTAGGAAGAGATAGGGTAGCCATGATAAGTACCGAGTACACTCCATTAGGGGGAGCTAGGAATGGTATCTGACCAGAGGGGTAATGGCCAGGCAAGACAACTCCAAGATGGTTAAGGCCTGGAGGAACCATTCCAGGAGGATAAAGAGGCTCATTAATACTAGCTGTAGGTGAAGGGCTAGGAGGAGGAGGCCCAGGAAGCTGAATCAAAGGGCTAGGAGTAGGCTATGGAGGGCGAGGAGGCTACCAAATAGCTGAAGCATGCCGCTTGAGAGAAACCCGAGATGATTGCATCATGAAAACATTCGATGAGATGGGATCAAAGATAGGAGGAGGGAGACCAGGGAATGTACCAAGAAAAGAGGAATATTTGTAAACTCCAAGTGAGACACTGGTCATAGGATCAATAGTTTTCTTATTGGCCACCGAAGAGATGATGGACTTAGGGGAGGTCTGAGACTTCGGTTCGTAATATGTTAACTGGTCAATGGTGACTATCTTTCCATTATGAGGGAAGGGCATCTTGCTATGAACCGCAGATGGGACAACAGACATCACATAGGTGTAGCTACAACCCAATAGAATTTTGTATTCTAAAGGGGCATCAATGACTTCTACGTCAACGCAAACAGTCTTTCCCGCAAGAGCAATAGGACAATTATAGAACAGGCCAATGGGCTGGGAGGCTGGCCATCCAACACTCGAAGAGTGATCATGAAAGGAGCCAACTGAGGTGATCCGAGTTGCTTCCAAATCGAAGCAAACATCTCACAGGTGGATGCCCCCTTATCAATGATACACTGGGAAACATTGGCGTTCCGGATCTTGACTGGGATTTGGAAGGCAACAGAAGCAGGAAGAGGAGGATGTTTTGACATATCAGCATCAAAGAAAATCAAGTGATCATATCAAGGATCTACAGTGTCGATGGCAGATAGTAGAGTTTTTCATTGTGAAGGGCATGACTAGAGGAGTTCCAGCATTGAAATAGCAGCAGGAGATTGTGCCAAATCATCTACTATGCTATACAAATGGGTAGCTTTGCCAGAAGCAGAATTTTGGCGTAGTGGTCCCTTAGGTATCTTGGTACGAACCTCTACCTTAGGCTAATGGATCTGCAAAGGGCCATTAGGTGTCGAAAGAGGCTATGTAGGACCTGAAGAAGGTGGCTCGGGGACAAACGTAGTGGGAGGCTTGTTGTACAGATGGGACTGAGTCTGAAGGTTGAGGTCAACAATAACATGTTGGTTAGAGTTCATCATGAGAATATGGTAATCAAAGGTACCAGATGGAAGAGGTTGAGTGGCCACCTAACCTTCAGGTGGTTGGGTAGCCACAAATCCTTGCTGAGGGAAAGGATTAGTAAACACAGCCGGTTGACTAGGCGCAGGACTGGGAGGGACGGAAGGGGAGGCTTGCTGCCCTCACAAAACTACTTGAGACTCCCACCTCTTCTTAATCTATGGTAAAAGAGGACAATCATGCATGTAATGACCCTAAACACCACAAAAAGAACAAGGCTTATTCGTGCGAACAGGCCTGTCCTGCTTGGTGCCCTGTTGTTGGTTAGCAGTGTTAGGAGCATTATTTTGTAGATTAGGTCCAGGATTACTAGGAGCAGATTGATTTTGAGTGCCTTTCCTCTTTTTTTTGGAAGGATGAGGATTATTTGCACCCTACTGTGCATACACCTTCCCCTGAGGGGGCGGTGGTTGCTGTTGCAGGGGTTGAGAAGGCAAGGGAGGTGAAGGTGCTAATGCTGGAGGATTTGGAGCACCAGGTTGTGGATACAGATAATAATGAGGTTCGGAAAAAGGAGGAGGCATGTCGTATCCTGAATAAATGCTATCAGGATGGGGAAAGGTGATGGAGGTGCTGGCCCCTCCTTGAGGAAACCATAGCCCATAGGAGGTTGAGCGTATGGATGAGAGAGAGCTCCAACGATACCGTTGGCGGCATGAGATGACCCCGGTGCATTGGCACCACCAGGTCTAGGAAGATCAGGTAGAATGGTATAAACATAACCTGACTAAGCATAGATCAGGTCATATTGTAACACAATTTGGAGAGAGGCGTCTTCGGTTTGAGGGAAATGTAATGCGACATCTTTGTCCATAGCAAGAAAGAGAGATCTAAGGAACCAGTCCATGTAGACACAATCTTTGAAGGTAGTGGCTTGACATAGATTCTTTCTTCTCCACCATTCCTGGACATGATCGGATAGGCGGGTCACAAATGATTGACGGAAAGAAGTCAAAAGTTCGGTACCAGTGTCATAACGAAGGGGAAGCTGGAAGTAAGATAGAAAAGCCTGGGCAAGAGTCGCAAAGGTGGTATGAGAGGATGGAGCCTAATCAACATACCACTTAGAAGCTTCACTAGTAAGCATACGTTGGAATAACTGAAGACGGACATAGTCATTGGTAATGGAGTTAGATGAACACCACATGTGGAAAGATCAAACATGGTTTGTAGGATCTTCTCTAGCAAGAACTTCAAACTTGGGGATGTCGGAAGGGAGATTGGTTGGCATTGCAGGCCAACAAACATTATGATGTATAGGATCATTTATCAACTGGTAAAAATTGGGAAGACTAAGGCCTTCCATATAGGGGAGCAAGGGCGCAGTCGGGGTAGTTTTCATTGCAGTCCCACTAGTAGTATTCCCAATGTTAGGGCCGGGGTTACCACCAGCATTAGGTCCTAAACCAGACATGGTGAAGGTGATAGGAGGAGAACCAAGGGCGGAATTAGAAGGAGAACCCAATGAACCAAAAAAAGAGTTGATGTGCAGACTCGGTGGAGGACTAACTCAAATCCTACGCGGAGGAGTAAGTCTTCCTACTGGAAACTGAGGAGGAATGCCAAAAAGTCTCCAGGATAAATGCCTTGGTGGTGCAATGATGATGACAAAAACACGGCACAAAGGGAAGAGAGTCCAACAAGGGCAAGGAGTTGCAGGATCAACTAATTACAATGTAGAAACAAGGGCAAAGAGGTGCAGGATCAATTGATTTCAATGTTTTAAAGTCTTTTCTTAGTGGTGTTAACCAAGCTCTTCTTCACTTAGGGTGTGTGTGTAAGGTGTATAAATTTTAATTTTTAAACCCAAAAGTTTGTAGAGAAAAATAAAAAGTGTGATGTATAACTATAAATAAACCTACAGATAATAGTATATGAACCTGGAATAACAGAAAATAAACAACTAATTATGCAGTAATCTAAACCCAAGGAGGTGGGCCTCTCAAAAACTAGTCTGTAGGTGGGAAAAAAATCTAGTCAAAACACACTGAAATAGCCAATAGATCTAAGGTGGAGAGGGACAGGGATCTAAAGGTCAGATCTACTAGAAATTGGTGTAGAAAAACATCAAAAAATCAGAGGATAGATCACTGTAAATGAGGTCGTGAAATGCTATATCCTAGAGGGAAGAGGAGGGGACCCTCGAGGAAAACCCAAAAAAAACTAAATGAGGTGTTTTGGATGGATAAATAACCAATTTGAAGTGGATCTAAAGGTAAGGTATCAGATCTGAAAAATGGCTGAGCATGCTGAAATTTCAGACAACCTGCAGCAGCTAAAACTCTTCCACCAAAGGTGGAGGGTATTGAAGCCCTAGGGGGCTAGGTTCCCACTTAATTGAGTAAAACAGAACAATTATAGGTACAAAATAGGCAGAGACGAAGGTCAGACAACCTTGAAAAGAGGCCTGTACAAACCCATAAAATTTTCAAAAAAATTGCTGCAAAAAGTCTAGGTTGCAGTTTCTGCCTGATTTCTACAGAGGTCGCAGTTTTAAGCCTGTTTTCTGCGCCCTGGAGGTTCAGGTTGAAGGTTTTGGCCCAAAAAGTGTGACCTACACTTCTGGCACTCTCAGGATCAGGTTTCAGCAAAATTTGTCATCTCAGCTGCAGCTAATGTCTGTCACCTGCGCAATAGGTCCAAAAACATGCGAAAGTTAGAATTTTTAATGTTTTAGGGTTTTATAGGTTAAAAAAAAACATCAAGAAAATCAAAACAAGAAGTTGGAGAGAGATCCTTGGGTTTGAAGCAGCTAGATATGTAGGGATCTGAAAAACGATAGCAGTAGTAATCGTAAACCTGTGTGGAGTCGCCAGTTGTTAGTATGAATCTTAATTGCAAGTGTACGAAAAAAGACCACTTTAGTTGTGCATAACAAACAACCTTAATAGAAAAGATGGCTATCAATATCCTTAGATGTGCAATTAGGTGATCAAGATAAATGTTGCAAAAATCTAGATCTATGCATCAAAAGACATTAAACAGTAAATAAAAATGAGATTTACTCCATGCACCCAATAGACAAGACAAGAATATATTGAATGAATTTTGTATTAAGTGCACCTGGGAGGAGAACATAGAAGGATGTTACCAGTTCTCCTCAATGGGATGGGTTCTTGTAAGTCCTCAGCACTTTAGATCTAAAATCCCTTTCTCTTGATGGTATAGAAAACCCATACAAAAAGTGGAACTCAAAGGGAGCTCACAAGAAAATAGTAGCAAAATATGACAATGATGGTGGATCAAAGTCAGAGCAAAAGTATAGATCCAAAGTGATCTTTAGGCAACAAAAGGTAGTGAATGAATGGAAAAACTCTTCTATTTATAAAAAAATATTGAGTTAGTCTAGATATTGGTGCATAATTAAAATATTATTAACCATATCAAGATCCAACTTTTATGGAATATTTTATTATATTTGTTGGAGGGAAAAAGAATTTGACTTGGGTCAAATCCCTTTATTTGTAAATAATAAATAAATAAATGATTTATTTATTATTTTAAGGATGTGGTTGAGTAATAATCAAATAAATAATGATTTATTTAATTATTTATGAATGATTTTGTCAAATTTAACAAGGAATATTATTTAAATAAGGTTTAAATAATTATTCCTAGAAAATAGTAAGATAAATAGTGATTTATCTAATTAATTTTCCTGTTTTGGGTTAAATATGACCAGGAATATTAATTAAACTAATGTTTAACTAATTATTCCTTGAGGAAAATAAAAAAATTGTAGACTTATTTAATATTTCCCCATTGGGTTTCCTGTTTAGACCATAAACAACTTAATAAAGGTGGTTTACTAAGTTATTTTTCATAGTGAAAGCAATTTTACTTAGGGTGAAATTGGTCTTACATGGTGTACTTAGGTCCATATAATAGTAACAGGTTAGATGACCAAAAAATGGTGTAACAAGGAGGTTGAGGGCATGGTTTCATCCCTGTAGGTTACTCTCTTTTCTGATTTCAACCTGGCTCTCTTTTTAATCAAGTTAACCTCTGCATTAATTGCTGCCCTTTGCATTTCTTCTAATGTTTCAGGGTCTCTTTCTGTCAAATGGAATATCATGTCTGGATCAAAACCTTCAGGAAATTTCACTAGTGCTAGATGTTAGTGTCCCGTGATTTGGCAGATTGGTATACCAAATGACAAGGTAACATGGAACAAGTCTTTAGAGTCCTAGGAGCTAGCCTTCCTAGACTCAGAGAGGGATCTCTCTAGCTTTTTGCAAAAGATATATAATTGTTTGCTTTTAGGGGTTGTTTTTAGGCTAGTTATTAAGTATGGGCTTTTGTTGTTTGTTTTGGTTGGGCATGATGGTCAAAGAGCATAGATAGAATGAGAAAATCTCTAAGTCATTGGGAAATGGAGTCAAGTGAAAGTCATGATAAGTTCATCAACAGATCGAGGAGTATCATAGGGAAAATCTAACTTGGCCAATGGATCTTCAAAGTTTTTAGGGTAATGTGATGGACATTAAAGGTAAGAATGAAAAGTAGGGTAAATGGCAGTTAATAATCCTTTGCATATGTACTTCTCAACAAAGGGACTTGAACAAATATCAAAGCATATAGGGGCAATCAATAGACAGGGCTAACCATAAATTCTATGATCCAAATACAGTTGATATTTATTCAAGACGAACTTGTCCAATGAAATATAGAAGGAAAGAAACTCATTTAACTTCTAATGATTTCACCTTCAAGGACAGAAAACACTTAAGACACACAGATAACTGTAATCAGGGAAGAGGGAACTCCTAAACATCCTTAATCATAGCTATAAATATCTCTAAAACAATTAGTTAAGAAAGTACAAAGGGTATGATTGAAACAAAACCTCTTTGGCAGACTTTAAAGAATGGGACTTTAGAGAGAGACTTCAAAAAACAGTGTTTAAGTGACAGCAAGTAAGCAGGGAAAACCATAAATCATGCTTGAAAAAAGTTTTATTCAACTATTTATGAAATAAATGAGCTTAGGGGGTCCAGAGAGAAATGAAGAATTCTCTGAAATGTCCTAGCAGAAAAAAAACATTAAGGCAGTGAAGAGCAAATTGAACTAAGGTGCTTTCAAAAGACATTTCTTAGCCTAAAAATTTTTCTCTACTGCAACAAATAAAGATGGAAACATAATGAAAACAGGAAATAACAATAACAGATTAGAAGCACTTCACCAATAGCCAAGCTTAGGGGTACAGTGATCTAGCGTCCTCTATCAACAAAGAAATCAAGGCATCCATAAGTTCCAAAACATCAATTTCCTTTCAACTTCTAAGAGACTATGTATTACTTCAAAGAGTCATCAAATGCCAACAAGATAAGAGGTTTATACGCAATATTTATGCTGCAAATGAGGAGGTGAAGCCTAAGATAGGGTTTGAGTATCATTTATTACAGAGTAAGTGCATTCCTAACATTAAAGACCATGCAAGGCTCAAGGAAGGAGTGTCTGCAACTACTTCTCTGTTTTAATAACTTCTATCTTAGCTTCTAAGGAAAAATAGGTGAATGTGTTGACTTTAAGGCCTATTCATAAATTTTACAATAACTTTTTGATAGAATAAAATATCTTTGACTCAGCCTAATAGCTGCCTATTGCTTTATTGAAGGGAACAAAGCACTTAGGTGGCTAAAAAATATCTTTGAGAGGAATAACTGTTGTGATCTGAGTCATTCGAATTTATCTTGGGTAAATCTATCTTCTATTTTATTTTTAATTTCTAGCTTTAAGACTTACTGTCTGCTTTTAATCATATTTTCTTTTAATATGTTTGATCTTTATGTTCTACTCTTTTGATATTTTCACTGTTTTATTTCTTCTCTGACCTTCATTAGTCTACTTTTTATTTAATCTTCGTTTTAAGTGGCTAACCCCTTTGTTTTGTCTGCTAATTACGATTAGCCCCTTAACTCATCTACTTTCTTCCTTTGTTTTTTCTCTGACTGTGTGTGTCTTCTTTGTGTAGGGGAGGCATTTCTTCGTTGCTGGAGGGTTATTTAGATCATTCGGTGATCATGTTTCATCATCGATTAACCCTGGAGGGCCTCTGATTTCCCTAATTTTTTGGATTTGAGACCCCTGGATCGTCACCCAAGGTTTCACCCATCTTTTATGGACTGTGGGAGTTCATTTTGGACCTTTTCCGCCACTAACACCTGCACAGACACAAACCATCAGCTTTTAAAATCTATGGGAGAGTTTACTGCAATTTTTTCGGGGCTTGGAAAGAGTTTGTAGAGGAAGAGAGGATGCAGCAGCATGGTTTCGGAGACAGAACCAGGAAGAATTCCAATAGAGGCAGGAAGAATTTGAATTTTTGGCGCGGAGAGAGGAAAAGTGGTTTCAGAAAACTGGGGTGGTTTATCGCACGGGTAGAAGGTGGTAACTGGTTTTGGGCCGAACGCACACTATTCCATTGGGCGATCGACACATGGAAGGTGGAAAACCACCTATTTCGCGCGAGTTTGGTGTTATTAAAACCATCGCAATTTTCTATGCGATATGGGATTTGTTCCATCGAATCTCAAGGGATGAGATCGATGGCTGACGCATAGTGGAGGGGTGGAGGGAAGGTTTGGATGGTGGAGCCCGGGGACAAGTGTTGGGGTTTCATTAGACGACGGGTTAGTGGAGAGCGGGTCCAGTATTTTAATTTTTTCAAAGGTTAAGGGCCTTGGTTATAAGTTTTTTGGGACATATGGAAAGGGAAAAGGTAGGGTAGATCTTTGTACGGGGAAGGGGCTTAGGAATAGCGGAATGTCGGGGTTATATGGGTAGAAGGTGCTGGGGTTTTAAGGAAAAAGTGGCTTAAGCCCTATTTGTATGAAAAGGGCAGGTTTAGTAAAAAAACAAGGTTTTTATAAGGTTTCAAAAGGTTTGATAGGCTTAAAAGTTAGATTAAAACAATGTAAAAGGGACTTTTACATTGTTTTTTAGAAGAAAATGATGAATGGGAGAGGATTTTTGAGGATTTGGGAAAGGGGACAAAATTTTGAGTGACCAAGAATGAAGGGGGGGGGGGAAGATGAGGTCAATAGGCCTAGAAAATGGAGTCTTCTTAGAGCAGCAGGGTAAACTTTGAGAAGGCCAAAGATGAAGTTTTTAGTGAATCAGCGAGGTTTAGGATAATGAAGGCAGTGATATTTCTATAACTCACAATATTTCTCAAATGTTGTTTCTAGAAATCTAGGATTTTAACTTAGTCATCTTTTGATGCCAGCAAAAAATTACTAATGACTAATAGTGGCTCCACTTGGGGAGGGTAGCTTTCCTTTCAAGGAACCTCTCGTTTATCAAATTTCTGAGTTTCAGCATACCAATGTCTTTTTCATTGGGTAGATTTCCCTTCTTTTTCACTTGCTCGTATTTCTTTGAAGTGATAATCTTAACAATTTGCAACACATGATTCTTTCTAACAGCATTTCTACCTATCCAACCCTACGTGTCCTAACATTTTTTCTTCTTTGATCCACTTGAATTGGAAAACTCTTTGAAATTTTATTTTTGAAAACAGAAATAAACTCTCTACTTCTATCCTTATTTCTTCCAAGAGTTTAGATTAAACTAGTGAGCTCTTTTTTATTCTCTACCTAAACTATTTGACTGCCAAGATTAAGTTGTTTGGCAGTCTTGATTCTCTAAACTATTGACATGAAATTTAAATCATGGTTCAAATAAAGATTAGGCAGTCTAATTTACCATGGTTGTGGCATTGGAACAAGCTGCACACCAACATTATTTCGCATAAAAGTAATTTTAGAAAGATAAGGCTGTGATTTATCATTTGCAATGCATCCTTATCTTCCTCTTTGGTTCTATTTTCAGCATGTGGAACCAGTATCTTATATTCCCTAATATATCTCTCTTGATAAGTCAAGTTTTGAAATAATCTTGGCAATCATTGTTTCTACTTACTTATCAACATAAATTTAAAGAATGTTCAGCCATGATTAGGCTAGATGACTGAACAATATATCTTTTTGAATTAGCAGTGGCATTTAGACTTGCACAATTTCAGCAGTATTGTTTTCTGGTTATGGGGTTGTACCTCTTTTGAATTTGCCCTCTTTTCTTTTTCTTTCATTGTTTTTGTATTTTCTGTAATTTTTCGCATGCAGTGTTTATGTACAATGAATGAGAAATTTGAAGCTAGGACTCTTGACAAAAATAATGTTTGAGCATCCTGCCATTGATAGGACCTCCAAATAACTCTTCTCCATTCAACCCTTGTAAAAAGAAAGCATTATGACCCTTAATTGAATGAATGATATAAGGCCATTTCCACAAATTCTCAAATTTTCCATGTTTACCTCTATCATCCCTCCTAGAATCCCATTTTAAAACTGTATCTCCAACTTGGAAATTGTTTGATTTAGTTCTTCTGTCAAAGATCTTCTTGATGTTCTCTTGAACTTCTTGTGTCCTTTTGTACACTTCCTCTCTTGACTACTGTAAATGAATGGTTTGATTCAGCCTTCTCTACATGTCATTTTCTTTTGTTTGTACTTCTTGGAGAAGTTTCATGACTGGAACTCCCAAAGATGTAGGGAAGATTGCATCTAGGCCATATACCAGCTGATAGGGGGACATATTTATTTATTTCTTGGTGGTTAGCCTACCATCCCACAATGCATGAACTAGCTTACTATGCAATGATTTCTGATTTTGATCTAGCATTCTTTTGATAATGTTGATCAGGATTTTATTGAATGATTCAGCTAGGTCATTTCCTTGGGGGTAGTAAGATGTGGAATGCCCTAATGTGATATGATATTTATAGCATAAGTCAACCATTCTTTTGGATTTGAAGTCAACAACATTGTCTGTAATGATCTTTCTAGGACAACTAAATCGAGATAGTATGTTGGTTTCAAGGAACTTGATAATGACTAACTCATTAGCATTCCTAGAATGGATAGCTTCTATCCACTTGGTAAAATAATTGGTGGCAGTAAGGATCCACTTATGTTGGGAAGATGAGGTTGGGTGAATTTCTCCTGCCCAGTGAACTCCTCCATCATATGGAAATATGCATCAAAGTGCATAGGAGAGAAGTCCTCATGTGCTGCATGTAGTAGCTTCTCCTTGAGACTAGAAGATCTAGCCAAGAAGATCCTGCCATAGGAATAGATGACCATATCATCCACCATGTATCTATCACCTCCATCTGGGTCATCAAAAATCATGCATGCACCAATATCCTTGGAGTACTCTATCAAAAGTTGAGACCTCCAATAGGGATCAATCCTCCTAAGAGACAGCGTTGGTGATCTAGCATATGAAGCTCTCCTCATGCTGTTGTTTGCTACTTTGACATCCCTCATGCCAAAGTCATCCTCCAAACTCCTCACCTCCCTGGAATCCAAGAATGGTGAGCCAACAGGCGAGATGTCTCTCACCAATTCTAGATCTAGTTGCCTCCCAGGTGGAATTCCTCCATGTACTGAGACATCAAAGTCTGAAGTGGACTGCATGCATGAGTGGGCTGATTTGTCCCTCTCTTCTCTGTGCAGTACAGTCTCCTTCCCCTGTGTAGAATTATTCTGAAATATATAAGGGTGAATGCTCATCATCCCTTGATGTTGATCCTTATCCTCTTCTCCCATGTGTGATAATGCCTCATCCTCAATGAGATACCCTTGATCTTGGCCATCCCTTGAAGAAAAGGACTCAATGTCTTCAAAAATAGAAGAGGGCTCTTGAAGAAATGGGGATCTTGCCCTTGGCAAGTTATTCTGCATGTTTTTATCCCCTTTAAAATTATGTAGTGGAGTTGGTTCAATAGGTCTCTCCAACTCATGAAAAGTGTTTGAGTCTTTGATTTTAACAAATCATGGTTCACAAAGTTCTTTATCAAATCTCCTCATGAATCCTTTAGTGAACTCAACATAAGTTTCTACATTTGCATTACAAAATGAAGTAGAATCATTAAACCACCAATCATGGGCCATACCTTTGAGGTGCAGCGCTGCTACTCTGATGGCTTCCTTCTCTGAAACTTGGTGTAGCTGAAAAATAGGAATATACATCTTTTACCCAATCTTTTGTTGTGCACCCTTCTGATCCATCAAAGTGAGATAGGAAGATTCTACCTCTCTTACTTCTTTTATGGCTGCTGGATCTTGCCTCCTTGAGTTTGTAAAACCCTTGGGAGTCTAAGTGCTTTCTGAATCTCCATGATTGAGATTCATACTTTTGAAGATAGTCACTCAAGGTCTCCTCCCTTGGTGCATCTTCTTCCTCCATCCTTATTGCAGTCAATGTGGGCAATAGACTGTGTTGTGGATCTACATGTGTGGCTGAATGCCCACACCCATCATGTGAATAGCTAGGGCTTGTTTCAAATGCTTCCAGAAATCTTCTACACTCCTCCCCTTCCATCTCCTTGAGATCTTCTTTAATACCTTCCAAGGTTTGGAAAAGAAGAAAGGACACCTCCTCTTCCGTCATTCCTCCTTTTCCACTTTCTCTCAACAAGAAAGTAGGCATTTTATAGCATTGTAGATTAGATCGTGTGGGTGAATGCTCACACACAGCATAAGAAGTATTGGGGCTTTCTTCATGAGAAGAACTCCCTGAGGGATTTTCATGTCTTCCCCTCCTCATTCCCCTGATTTCTTCCTTCAATTCATGAATGGCTTGAGAGAGAGTGTTAGAAAACTCTTCCCTTCCAATCCTTCCAAGTAACGGGGTTTCACCCTTCTTCTCTTTATCCTCTATGTAATATTTCTTCTGTCTTCTTCTTTGGTACCTTTCCTCCCTAATAGTGAGAGGTCCCTCCTCTTCTGGAGAAATATTGGATCTACAAGAAAAGCACAGGTTCTGCCAAGAAGGATGCTTTGATACCACTGTAATATCCAAAAACGGGAACTGTCAGCAAGGCATGACTGGAAAAAGAATTTTCTAGGAATGGCTGCTACAGGATTTGAAACTAGCTCTTCGATCCCTTATATATGAGTATCGAACTCCTAAATCCAAGAGGATATAAAAAAAAAAAATCCTTCTAGATGGGGCAAACAGGCCTCCCACACCTAGTATTGCTTGATAAATGCCCCAATGAGGGACTGCAGCAATGCATAAACAAAAAAATGGATATGCAGCATCCAATAAACTCATAGGACATGTTAAAAACACATAGCCATAATTCCAAGCTACAACAGAAAACTATACTTCATTTTATGAGCCAAAGGTTGGGGAAAAGCAACAATTTTTTCCCTAAAAAGATTAATTTCAGAGATGAGCATAAAAATAATGGAAAGTGACGGTGGGATATGGTAGCGTGGGTCATAAGAGACTTACATATCAAATTTGAGCCCAAAAAGTACTCTAGCTATGTTAAACAAATCTAACACTCCTAATATAGCTTAAAAATGCCCAATCCCCATGACTTGTGGTATGCAGAAATTACTGAAGCACATAAAACGTGATTTTTTGAAGGTGATGGATACAATATGGTATGAAATTTAGTAAATCAGATCTATATCATGGTTTATACAATTTACAATAGGTAAAAAGAAGAATCACATGAAGAAACCCTCAAGATTGAGGTGTTGCAACAACAAGATGAGACTGCAAAGCTTGAAAGCATTATTTTATAGGCTAAAGCAGCTGAATATTACATTTCAGATCTAGTACAGATCTGTGTACAAAAATATAGATCTATATCTGATCTGTACACTAGATGAGTTCCTCTACAATTTGGGGTTTTGATCAAAACATGAAGGTACATGAGTAGATCTGAGATCTAGAATTACAAGTCTGCAACAATATTTAGAAATTCTGCAGTAAATAAATACAGTAGTAAATCAAATATGAAACAAACATGGATTGGTTGGCCAATCAATGGAATACCACAATGAAAGGGAGAATCCTATCACCAGAGATATCTCCTCCAAATAGCAGTCAAAACACCCTGCAACTTTCCTCTTACAGATAACGCAGTATGGAAGGGAAAATTGTGTTGTTAGCTTCAGTAGTGATTAGGTCTAATGCCTTGATCTGAAAATGCAGCCTTGATGATCCAATACACTCTTCTAGGAGGTTAAAAGACACACTCACTGAGAAGAGGCACTAAATTTGCCTAGATCTAAATAGATCTAGCTTCCACTACTGCAGCTTACAAAAACAATCAAACCCTCAATAGGATCTGAATTCTGGTTGGAAGATGAAGCTTGGCCCAAGCCTGATAGTGGAAAAGATAGAACAAGTCTCCTCCAAGAGCTACTCAAGAAAGGAGGTGGGATTCCCGACCAGGAACACCCAAGTGCTAAAAAACACTATTCTTAGCTAAACAGCTAGAGAATGAGGTTTGTATAAACAGACAATACCTTCAGCAATATCAAATGATCAACCCCTCTCTTGGTGTCCTTGTCCTTCTTTTATAATGTGGGAGCCTTGCCAAACCCTAAACCATCTTGATGAATTAGCCTCATTCACATGAGTGGCTTCCAATATGGACTGCACTGTGCCTTTTAGAGATACATTGCACCTAGACAACGTTGTTGATTTGGTCTTGTTGACCCAGTCAATTGTTCCCGCCTCATTGACACTTAAGTGTGTTTATGAAAGTAGCTCAAATTTAGCTTGTTTCACATTGAGCATTGATTTATTTTGATTTTTAGGAGTCATTATTGGTCCTCCTTTACAATTTTATTCATAAGCATGAAAAACAAAACAAAATTGAATATTCCTATTAGCTTGGGATAATTAGGAATATTACAGTCCTCCCCCTTCAAAATGTTGCTTTTCCTCAAGCAACTGCAAGGTAGAGTAAAATTTCTTCCTCCCTCTTCTTGTGGCCTCATCAATGGATCCCACCATGGCTGGCAATGAATCTGTCCTCTAATGATTCCTTCCAAGTGTAAGATAACAAAGTGTACATCATGAAGAAATGGAAGGTACAAGTGGTGATCTCCTTGCTGCTCAATGGCCTCCTCAAGGTAGGAGTGATGAAAAAATTGGAAATATTGTTCCCAATGAGTGACTCCCTCACCCATGCAATCATCCAAATGAAATGAGCCATTTTAGGTAGCTCATCGAAGAAAACTTCAACCCCGGATCTATGCAATGTGTTGGGCCTGAATGGAGAGATTAGATTTTCGCATCCAAGTAGTTTCTCTCTCCATTTATGATAAGTGTGGGGTTGTTTATGTCTTTGGGTTGAAACAATATGGCCTCCAAGTATGGCCCAAGCTTCCCCATCACATATTTTAGCCATGAAGTGCCTCCTCCAAGCACTCAAGTTCTTCAAATGGCTCACTCCATATGAAGAAAAGAGTTGAGATGTGGAAATCATGGTTTGCCCATTGCTCCCCCTGAAACATACAACACGAATAGTAGGGAGAATCATACTCCCAATGGGCATCTTGTAAAGTTTTGTAGATGTTCTATGCTAGGAGAAATTTCACTTTTTAGTCAGCAATCATACAAGTAGTTAAGAAAAATGCAGATAGAACATATGAGCAGATCTTACAGAAGACAAATCAGAAACAGAAAAATGTGTGTGTTCGTTTCGGCGGTCAACAGGATGCTTCAACCAGCAAAGTCTCCTTTGGTCAGCCAGCCCAGCATGTGTCACAACAGTCCTCCAATCAGCAAATGAGTCAACCCAAGTCAACTCCACAAAAGTCAACGTTGTCCTGAAAAAGTCAACGCAGGGCAGCAAGCTAAAAGTCAACGCAGCAGCAAAACGGTCAACCCTTTGACCTCGATTTTTGTGCCAGGTAGTACGGCCTTCATAAATCGAACCTTCCACCAATTTTCAGCTTGTTTGGACCATGCGTTGACCAAAGTCAACGCTGGTCAAACTTACAGCGAAACCCTAGCAGCAGAAAATCATACTGCAGCTCAGCTGTACGGTCTGTCCTCTTCGTCCTTCACACGTGTGGCTGAAACTCGTCCTTCTTGGTAGCTCGTACTCTTTGATGAGAGAGGAAGATGTGAGTTGTGATGATGATGAAAATCTCTCCAACTTTTCCTGTATATATATCCATCATTGGGGCGTGTGACACATCTGCTGGGGGCGTGCAACCTTAAGGCCGACCTGCACATATAATTTATTAAGAATAATAAATTCAAAATATATGTTTTGCTCATCGGATTAAGACATATTATATATGGATTTTCCACCTCTCTGAAAGAGGAATCCAACAAAAATATTAGCTTCTTAATCTGAGCATTACAACATGGAGTTTGGACCTAGTTGTCCAAATTTAACACTCCCTCTCAACTAGGGAGAACTCCATCCATTAGTGCATTCAACATCGTGCGTCATCCCGCCGAAACTTGCTTTGCTGGCTTCTTTATTTCAGAACAGAAGTGGGTCAGTCACAAAGACATCATCCCCCGACTGACATAATCAGTCCAGAGGTCCCAAACCTCACAAATCTTGATCCCAGATCAAGTGGTTGGACCGTGCCATCCTAGATAGAGAGTACGGCAATCTCTGATGCGTCCATCAGTCTTTGCTAATAGTCTCTAGCTTTTCCACACCTCATTGGCCAAATGAGAGGTACTTCCCATGAGCCCTGAACTCAATGGGTAGGATGCATACGGGGCACAAATAAATGAGTGGCGGACCAGCTCAACAATCACAAGGGTGCGTACATTATGAGTGCTTAGGCCTGAAGCTATCCCCAAGCCCCCTGCAGCTCCTGCAGCTCATCGTCCAACAGGACCCTCAACATAGGGTCGTTCCACGATACCAAGATTCTCGCGGAAGGTTAGGAACTTGACCTTCTCCAGGGGCTTTGTGAGAATGTCCAGGACCTGCTCATCAGTTCCTATATGATCGAGCCTTACAGCGCCTCGCTGTGCCATATCCCAGATAAAGTGGTACCTGATATCAATATGCTTGGATCGATCGTGGAACACAGGATTCTCAGACAACCAAATCCCACTCTGGTTATCACAGAGTATCACGGTGGTATCTAGCACATGCCCGAATAGCTCACCGAAGAGCTTTCGCAACCAAACAACAGGATAAAGCATACTAGCAAGTAATGTATTTGGCCCTCCGCGGTGCTCAAAGCCACCGACTGCCTCCCCGCTCATCCATGATCTACAGAATCCCTGGGAAAAGCAAAGATCCAGATGTGATCTTACGATCCACCACACTCGCAAGCCTAATCGGGCATCAAGATATCCACGAGTATCACACCTCCAGTTGTACCCTCACCATGGTTTATCTGTGGCTCCCAAGACATCTCAAAAGATTCTGGCACCAACCTGAAAATGATGAGGCTCAACCATCTGTTGATCTAAAGGTTCACCGCAACATATGTTCAGACGACAGATAAATGAGTGGTGAACCAGCTCAATAATCACAAGGGTGGGGCAGAAGCATTATGAGTGCTTATAGCTCCGAGAAGCTATCCCCAAAGCCCCCCCAGAGCTCCCAGAGCTCATCGTCCAACAGGACCCACATCATAGGGTCTTTCCACGACTCCAAGATTCTCACGGAAGGTTAGGAACTTGACCTTCCCCAGGGGCTTAGTGAGAATATCCGCGACCTGCTCATCGGTTCCTATATGATCGAGCCTTACGGCGCCTCGCTGTACCATATCCCGGATAAAGTGGTACCTGATATCAATATGCTTGGATCGGTCGTGGAACACAGGATTCTCGGTCATACGAATCCCACTCTGATTATCACAGAGTATCACAGTGGTATCTAGCACATGTCCAAACAGCTCACTAAGAAACTTCCCTTATTGGCCTTACGGGCCATACTAGCGGCAATGTATTCGACTTCCTTCGGCGGTGCAACAAAACCACCAGGCACGCCAATTTCTAGACCATCACTAGATCGAAGCAGAACCAAGATTGAAGCAGCATCCAGATGTGCTCTTACGATCCACCACACTGCCAGCCCAATCGGCATCAGTATATCCACGGAGTATCACACTCCCGACAGTGTATCTCAGCCCATGGTTTATCGTGCCCGAAGATATCTCAAAATATTCTTGGCACCAACCCAGTGAAAATGATGAGGCTCAACCATCTGTTGACTCAAAGTGTTCACTGCAAAACATATGTCCGGACGGGTGTTCACTAAGAACATCAAAGCTCCTATGAGTTGACGATACTCAGTAGGATTTGCCAAGATAGGCCCAGCAACGCTGCCACTCAACTTCTTAAAGTTGAGTTCCATTGGTGTCGACACGGACTTACAGTCCACCATCCCAAATCTTTCCAGAAGCTTCACAATATATTTTCCTTGAGAAAGGAAAATCTCTCCAGGTCTCTGCCAGACCTCCAGGCCTAGGAAATAGTGCATTAGTCCTAGGTCCTTCATTTCGAACTCAGCAGCGAGCTCCCTCTTACATTGATGAATGAGAGGGTCATCACCTGTCAGGAAGAGGTCGTCCACATACAGCACTAGAATGAGAGGCTTCCCTTCCACAACCTTGAAGTAAAGGTTTGGATCAGCATTGCTTCGAGTGAAGCCCAGCTTCATTAAGTAACTATTCATCCTCTCGTACCAAGCTCTGGGTGCTTGCTTTAACCCATAGAGGGCTTTCTTCAACCTGCAGACATAAGTGTCTCGATCTTGAACTTCAAATCCCAGAGGTTGTTCTACATACACCTCTTCCTTTATTGCACCATGCAGAAAAGCGGTCTTGACATCCATCTGATGAAGACTCCATCCTTGCGTAGCAGCAAGGGCTATGATTGATCGGATGGTGGTATATCGTGCCACAGGTGCAAATATGTCATCATAGTCAATTCCTTCTTTTTGAGAGAAGCCACGGGCAACAAACCTTGCCTTAAACTTTTCAGCACTCCCATCAGATCCATGTTTGATCTTGTAGAGCCATTTAGCGGTGACAACAGATTTGTCCTTCGGTCTTGGGACCACATCCCAGACATCATTCTTCATAATGGACTCATATTCTTCATGCATAGCATCCTTCCAGACTTGATGCTTGATGGCTTCCTCAAAAGATCCAGGTTCAGATTGTACAATAGTACTCATGGCAGCTAGATACCCTTGGTATCTACACGGCTTCTTGCTTTCTCGGAATGTCCCCCTTGGGGCGGCATGACCCTCAGCATCTTCGAGGGTGTCCCTGAGCCATGATGGTCTCTTTCCTAGTGAAGGGGTTGGATCAATAGGGTCCATTGGCCCTTCAATATCAGGCATAGTCTCATCCTGGGGTTCTTCCAGATTTCCAGGTCTTTCTTCATGATTTTCTTCAGATCTAGGAAGATCTACTACTTTCTTCGGGGAAGCATCTTCGTCAAAAGTGACATCATGGCTTATCTCTACTTCCCTTTGACCAGGTACATAGACTCTATATGCCTTAGAAGTCTCACTGTAGCCCACAAACATTCCTTTCTTCCCAGTAGCATCCAACTTACTTCTCTTTTCTTTCGGCACATGAAAATAGACAGGACATCCAAAAATTCTAAAATGTGAGACATCGGGTTTCTTACCAGAGAAAACCTCTTCGGGAGTTTTGGAGTCCAAAGCGGAATGAGGGCATCGGTTTTGAATATACACAGCAGTATTTGCAGCTTCTCCCCACAGAAACTTCGGTAGACCCTGGTCACATAGCATGGCACGGGCAACTTCCACAATAGTCCTATTCTTGCGTTCAGCAACACCATTCTGCTCAGGAGTATATGCAGTGGTAGTCTCCCTCTTAATGCCAGCTTCTCTGCAAAAGTCTTTGAACTCATTTGACTCATATTCGGTGCCATTGTCAGTCCTCAAAATCTTGATCTTCTTTCCGGTCATATTTTCCACCAAGGCTTTGAATGTACGGAACCACATGAAAGCCTCATCCTTCTTCTTCAAGAAGTATATCCAAGTTTTGCGAGAGAAGTCATCAGTAAATGTCATATAGTAAGAACATCCCCCCAGGGATGTTACAGGCAACATACCAGAAAGATCAGAATGAACCAGTTGCAATATCTCGGATGTCTTTGTGACACTTGAGGGGAAAGGTCCCCTTGTATGTTTTCCTTCAGCACAGCCCTTACATACACCTTCATGATTATTTCCAAAATCAGGCATCCCTGTCACCACCTTCCTTGCTTCGGGAAGAGCCTTGTAATGAAGGTGTCCAAATCTTCGGTGCCATAGTTCGGTTTGACGGATTGTATCACAAGTCATAGCTCCCAACGGACTCCCTCCAACCTGGTAGAGTGTACCAACCCTAAAACCAATTGATATAGCTTCCTTGAAGCTCTTCTTCCACATGAGTACCTTTCCATCGGAGAAAGTTACATTGAATCCTTTGTCTTCCATTGCAGATACAGACACAAGGTTCTTCTTCAATTTGGGTACATAGAGTACATCTTGTAGACGGAGGACTTGTCCTTGAGACAAGTGGAGGGTCACAGTCCCGGTCCCTTTCACGGGATAAGTGGCATTATCCCCAAGGATAATTTCTAGATTAGTATCCCTTTCAACCATGTCAGAAAGTGCTTCCTTGAATCTGGTGATGTGTCTTGAGGCACCACTATCAATTAGCCAGACATCCATAGTGTCGGGCAGAGATGCAGCTGAGAGAGCAGATACCAGAATATACTCATTTCTTTTATCAACGACATTAGACTCCTCATACCTGGTATTTCTGGACCTCTTAGAAGGTTGATTGTTTCCTCCAAAGTGAGCCTTCCTCTTTCCTTTGGATTTGTCATTTCTTCGATTCCCATTCCTTCGGTTGTTGTTGTTATCGTCACCATCGGGAGAATCCTTCTTGAAGGGGCATTCTCTAGCATAGTGTCCAGACCTATGACAGGTAAAACATTTACCCTTCTTCTCTTGAGTCTTAGTCCTTCCTTTGTCCTTGGAACCACCGGAGTTCTTCTTTCGGGAATGAGCACCATAGGCAGCATTTCTTTCATTATCAAATTCCTTCATCCTTGTTTCTTCTTGCATGCATCTAGACAGAAGCTCATCAAAGTTAGGAATGGTATTATTGTTGAGAATGGTAGTTGTGAATACTTGCCATTCATATGGAAGTCCTCCAAGTGCGGTGAGAACCATCTCACGATCAGCTATTGTCTCCCCAATAGCTAGCAGATTGTTCCTAGTTTCGGTCAACTTCATAAAGAAAGTTTGAATAGACTCGTCTCGGCCCTTCTTCATATTCTTCAACTTGTTCTTGAGGAATAGCACTTGGTTCACATTGTTTACTTGGAACATAAGTATCAGTTTGTCATACATCTCCTTGGATGTGCCTAGTTCAGATATGTAGGCAACCAGACTCTTGTTTATGGATTCCCTGATCAGCAGCTTTGCTCTGATTTCACCCTTCTTATACTTGTTTCTAACAGCAGCAGAGGCATTTGATGGAGGTTCTTGAATCTTCCCTGTCACATGATCCAGGAGATCATGATCTTCCAATTTTAGGTCTAATATCATCTTCCAGGCATGGAAGTCATCACTTCCAGTCAGCTTGTCATTCTCCTTGAATTCAAGACTAGTGGAACCCATTTCTTCGGTGATGATTGCTTAAGATAGAGTTTGTCTTCACCTCGGCTCTGATACCATGTAAAGTTTTGTAGATGTTCTATGCTAGGAGCAATTTTACTTTTCTCACAGCAATCATACAAATAGTTAAGCAAAATGCAGATAGAACATATAAGTAGATCTTACAGAAGACAAATCAGAAACAAGAAAAATGTGTGTGTTCGTTTCGGCGGTCAACAGGATGCTTCAACCAGCAAAGTCTCCTTGGTCAGCCAGCCCAGCATGTGTCACAACAGTCCTCCAATCAGCAAATGAGTCAACCCAAGTCAACTCTACAAAAGTCAACGTTGTCCTGAAAAAGTCAACGCAGTGCAGCAAGCTAAAAGTCAACGCAGCAGCAAAACAGTCAACCCTTTGACCTCGATTTCTGTGCCAAGTAGTACGGCCTTCCAAAATTGAACCTTCCACAAGTTTTTAGCTTGATTGGACCATGCGTTGACCAAAGTCAACGCTGGTCAAACTTTCTGCGAAACCCTAGCAGCAGAAAAGTCGTACTTCAGCTCAGCCGTACGGTCTGTCCTCTCTCTTCTCCACACGTGTGGCTGAAACTCGTCCTCCAGGTAACTCGTACTATTTCAGATGAGTGAGGAAGATGTGAGTTGTGTTGTGATGAAATTCTCTCCAACTTTTCCTGTATTTATATCCATTATTGGGGCGTATGACACATCTGCTGGGGGCGTGCAACCTTAAGGCCGACCTGCACATATAATTTATTAAGAATAATAAATTCAAAATAGATGTTCTGCTCATCAGATTAAGACATATTATATATGGATTTTACACCTCTCCAAAAGAGGATTCCAACAAAAATATTAGCTTCTTAATCTGAGCATTACAACATGGAGTTTGGACCTAGTTGTCCAAATTTAACAATATCTCCCTTCTATGAGGTTCAACTTCAATCTATCATTTTCTACTGATGGATTCATCACTGGTCAAGAGGGCTGGTACATCCAATTCTAATAAGAGCCTAATGGCTCTTAGAAGAGGGCATATTCCCATTGCTAAAGGCCAACATTGAGAATATAGTATGAGATTTAGTGCAGGCAATAATTCATGATTCCAGTAAACAGTGCTCATGCATCTTTTGCTATCCTGGCCACTAAGAGTCACAAATCGAAAATCATGCATGTGTCCGCATGGTCATTAATCAGGTCACTAAGAGTGCATACAGCATACACATCTGAGAATGTTTAACTTTGTGGTAGAACCAAATATATTAGGCGAGCTGTATGCTAAATTTACAAAACATGGTAAGCAGATCTGCACTCCTAGATACTAAACCTTAATCTAGTAATTGAAAACTTATTTAATCTATTAAAACAGCAGATAAAGGAAGCTATATCAATCTGAAAAGCGAACAGCAGGTTTAATTGGAAGCACTTAATCACATCACTTTCTATAATTCTGAAAATAAGAAATTACAACTTCCAAAGGTCAAAAAATGTAACTGTCTGATCTGTCTGGATAAATCACCCCGTCTTTCTTTTATTGACCGAGAGAGAACTAGGGTTCACACTGAATATAGATTCCTCCACAGGGGTGCTTTTCTAGATAAGAAAAATCTTAAACCTAGTTGCCTAGAATACCGTGCATCCTGCATGAATAAAACTGTCTCATGCATGAGTTTGAAACTCCAAATAGAATCTACCTTCCAGCAATAGAACTACAAAAGCAGTGTTTCTATCCTCTTTCTAAATCTGGAAAAACATGCACCTATCTAAGTTCGGAATTGCTTCTTGTTGATGTTATTAGCTCAGACAGGTGCTTCTGCATAGCCTTGGTGTCTAGCATGCACAGGACATTAGATTGCCTCTTTAGGTGCTTGCTTCAGAGGAGTAAGTGGTTATTGTGATTTCTTTCTCAAGTTTATCTTTGGAAAAATACATCAATTATTTAATTAATTAATGTTGACCATTAAGCCAAGTTTCCAAGGATAAATAATTAAATTATTTAAGTGACTTAAATCTAATCTCTATTTTTGATCTCAAGTCAGGTTTAGGATCTAATCCTAGTCATTGATTATTTAGAAGATTAGGGTTAAAGATTTGACATAATGAAATTATAAAATAAACCTAAGGGAGAGGTGAAAGACACATTGTGATTGAGAGAGTGATTTTCTCGAGTGAGAGACTCGGAAACTGAAGAGAAGGGAAAAGTGTGCAGTAAGGAATTTTTGGAAGTGAAATCTAGGGAGGCTGAGCTTGTGGAGGAGGCTGAGTTTTTGGAGAGAGAGGTTGAGTTTTTGGAGTAGACAGAAACCAGTAAAGAGAAGCCAAGTTTTCTGGCCAGGTTTGCGCAAAGGGGGGAGGCCAAGCTTCCCAGTGTGCAAGGGACCGTACAAGTGGAGAAGGGGGCCGATTTTTGCAGGTGGCGGAGTTGAGATTTCCAGGGCTGATTTTTCCAGTAAGTCTGAATTTCCAGAGGGGTGAATTTTTGTAGAGGCCGAAATTCCAGTGGGCCAAAATCCAGGTTCAAATTGTGTTGTATTTTCTGTGTATTCTCTGTGGGTCAAGGCCCTGATTTTCCAAATTTAATAAAGTGAAGGAGAATTTGTTTGGGCATAATTTTTTGTTGTTCATTTGGTCGATTTTCCGATTTTATTTCTGCTGCACTTTACTTCTGAAGTTAAAAATACCGGTGTATTTATTTTCCAGTGGTTTTCAGAATTTTATTGAGAAAACATATTTTCTGGGTATGAATTAAATTTTAATTGTTCAGGAAAAATAAATTAGACCTGGTATTAAAAGTTGACACTTCTAAACTGATGAAAAGCAATTCTAAATCTGGCACTGATTTCTAAAGATAACAAAAGCCTGCTAAAGATCAGGTATGCATGTGTCTTTACCACAGAACTGTCATTAACTGACCTTCCACAACAGCAGCAATTAAAGCACAAACTTCAAGGCTGGAAATTGACTCTGCTGAAGGCTGTTGCACACAGTTTGAGGGATGAATCTGCTGGATGCACGACGGATAAAGAGAATACCCTCGGAGCAACAGGTAAAGCTATCACTCCTTGGGAAGGTGTTCCCCCCCAATAATGAGTTACTCCCTCTTCATCTTGATTCTCCAAAGTCTTCAAAGTGTACTTCCCTTCTTCAAGGAAGATTTCATCAACAACTGCATGCATGAAATCAATTACTGATTTTACTGTGGGTTTTGGCAGTCTCCTAGACATCATAATTCCCTATCATAACGTTTCACCGTACTTGTGCTTCAGCTGCTATGTCACTGCTAGAAGGCTCTATATCAATGATAGAAGACAATCAATGGAACATATGTAGGAAACTTGTTAAGGGGATGACTCTTTCGGAAAGAATACTTTGGCCTTCCTACTTGGTCATGTGCCACCTACAAAGTTTGGGTGAACTATCTCAATGTCCTGGCTGAACTGGATGGTAATGAGGCCCCTGTCCTTGGAACCTTGCTGATCTGAATCTGATTTTTCTTCCTTTGATCAACATTTTCGACAGCCAGCTTATCTCCCTCCAACTCTGTCAAAGGGTCATCCATCCTCATCAAATTTAACATCTTTGATTCAATAGATAAATCCACAAGACTTAGAGAGACCACTTACTCATAAAAATCATTGCTCATCCATAAACCCTAAACACAAATCATCAAAGTCGTTGCAAAATTCATCTGTGAATAATCTTTCAATGAAGCGCATTAGCTTTCCATCCATAGCCACCAAATCCAAAATAAAAGAACAACAAAATTTTAAAGATTTCAGAATTTGCAAAGGTATTTCTCCCCCAATCCAACCATGAGCAAATAATGAGAAAGTACATCTCTATTATAGAAAATGCTTAAATTCCTTTACATTAAAATATTACTTTCTTAAGTAAAAGCCCCTAATCTAGCCTATGGAAAGGCCAATAAGCCCTCTTCTACAATTAATTAATCTAAAATACATAAAATGGGACGTTTTACGCCACAGGTATAATGAAATCAAGTGAAACAACCCTCTCAAATGATGAGGCGTCTCCATAACTGGTGGCAAGTAAGGGCCTTAGGATGCATCATTCAGCCTCCAAATGCTGTTCAATGAGTGTAGGTCCTCTATAGAAGCCACAGAGAGTGCAATACAAGACCTCTATCTCATGTTGCATGGGGACCCATCCCCCCAAAAAAACCTGCGTACCTTGCATTTCCGTGTTTTGGGGATTTAGGGACCCTTAGGAAACGTCCCCAAACTGCTGGAAACTTCTTTGGGGACTCGGGGACTTGTTGGCTGTCACCAAGACATTTCTGGCAGATTTCAGGGATTTTCTGGGAATGTAACTTCGATTTTGACAATCAATAGACATTGATGATTGGACAATATGGTGATTTTTCCCATCCGTTATTTTTATATTGCAATGAATCTAAATTTGTCATACAATTTGCAGCCCAAAACATGAGTTTTGTGTAATGGGTGTCAATTTTTGTTTCTGATAATTTAAATATTGTATTTTCATCAACAACATTACAACATGCAAAGCCTCCATGTTAAGAAAACAGGACATGCAGCATTTCAAAGGGCTGATCCTTGTGGTTTCTGCTCTTGTTCTTCACATTTTTTCGGTCATCTCAGTTTTTACATGTTGTACATGGGTTTACAGGAGTCGTTCAAAGTCTAGTGCTTCCACCATCCCGATCTCAAACATTCTGAAAACAATCATATAGTAATCACTTGAATTGTGTACTAAATGTTTGAATAAATTCCTATTCAATCCCCTTCTTAATATGATATATGAATTTAATCTCTTTACAGAACCAAAATGTTTTATAGTGGTATTCAACACAGTTGTAAAAGTCTACAAAACTGATTGAGAAGTCTATTCCTTTTATGTTTTAACATAATCATCAATAACAAGAAATATGAGGAAGAATAGCTGCTATAGAGACAATTCTGTTTCATGGACCTCGTTGCAAATTAAAAATAATTACACTTAAGTTTCCTAAAGATAGGTTTCAATTGCCCATGTACTAGTGCAACATAGCCTCTAGCCCCTTTCAAAGTTGACACATGGGCTTCCAAAATAGACAATTAGCCCTCAAATTCCTCTAAAGGTGGTTCGCATTCAAAAGTGGATGCAATCTTCAAGTCATGATTGAAACAATTTAGAGGGCCCAGTCAGCCCAGCCAAACTTTGTTTCAGCTCAGCCCAGTCAAATTTTTGTCCAAAAAAATAGTTGCACACGCTCATATACATATGTATAAGACATCTTTATGTCATCCATTTGGTCTTTTCTCAAAATAGGAGAGCTCCACATGTCTCAAACGGGCACCTTACAGCCTTTAAAATCTGCTGTAGTAATTTCTCTTTATCAATCTGTCCCTGACATCTTTAGCAAGAAATATGGGAGGATGTTTGGATAGTATTTCCATTTTAATATTCATTATGTTTAACGCTTGTTCATATGTAAGCTGGATAGATGAGCATATGTAATCCTCAGCCTGCTTTGCAACACTTGTCATTTCTGTTGTGCCAAATCCTTCAGTATTCACAAATTGATCTGCCTCATTCACTTTGAGCTAGCTTGTAACCATTGTGACAGTAACAAGTCCTTCCATCTTGTCTAAAGCCTCATAAAAACAGAGATGGTAATCTTCAAGTTGCTTCTCCATTAGGTTCAATTCTTTTCATATGTTATGTTGCATTGTCAGAAAACTTTCTGTCAAGGAAAACTGTCTGAAAAGAAGCTAAGTGTAGCGTGCATCATGGGCAGTCAGGGAGATGCCCAACACCTGTCACGTTGATTTCAAAAACTCAAGAATTTCTTCTACTTCCTCTATTACCTTTCCTTCATTCATTATATCCAAGAAATTACAAAGAAGCATCTCAGAAAGCTGAATATTTAAGTGATGACTGTCACTTCAGTCGCAATTATCCCATCTGGTCTCCTTCTGTTGTTCTTTCTGCAAAGATGAAGGATAAAAATTTTGCTTCTTCAACCTTTACAATAAGAATCATTTCAGATCCAACCTTATCAGGCTCTTCCAGATTTATTGCAGGGTGGATGAGAATATCTTCCTCCAACAAATTTATCTATCGTTTTCTCCAATAGGAGTATTCTTTCATGCCTTCAAATCATTGGGTGACACCATAAATAAAAATTTCACAGGAATCAAAGAATATCCTTCCTTTTTCCAACCTTACCAGTAGCAGCCCCTAATTCATGCTCAAAATCAGCTTGTTCCACTGAGATGCAGACTGCAGTCTGATACCTCCTCTCCCATTTCTCTCATTTCTTGGCACTTGGGTGATTCAACTAGAACATCAAGGATCGGAAACATTGATTTCAGGAAAGATAGGAAACTTCCCAATCTCCCTTATTGACTCAAACAAGCTTTCCTTTTAAACATTGGGATCTGCATAGACTGGTCCTTTTTCTTTAGCTTCAACAATTTATAGTTTAATTAAATAGGATATTTACGTTGAACAGTCTTCATAGGATATCTGTGCTGGCCCTCTAGCGTCATCACCCTTTAATTACATTTACGAAACTTGGGGATTAGAAAGGGGATACTACAGTTAGGTCGTCAGCCATCAACAAGTTGAGCAGATCAAATTGAAGAAACTGAATCTCTAATCTAAGAAGAATCAATAATTCAAAAAACTCCAAGCCTAGAAGAACTAGCAAGTATTCAACGTACTTCAAAAGAAGTATGGACTAAAGCAGAGAAGAAGAAGAAATCCTTCGTTGACTCTATCTATGGAAATGAAAGTTGAACCCAAAACCTAGCTTAATCATGTATTTTTTTGTCTTGTTATGTAACCAATTTGTGTGAATATTGCTCACACAAGAAAAAATAAAATGTAGCTCTTTTGAGTATATGGAAAAATAATTCAATAATGTTCTTTCTGGGCATTTTGATTGTCACTGATTCAGAACTATCTAGTTAGGTTTTTGGCAATCTATTTAATCTTGATCTAATTCAGTTGCATGTCCCCATTATCTGATTTTACTTGGTATACTTTCCTAATTATATAAGTCACATGACACGAGGACACGAGACACAGAGGACACGTAAATATGAGTATTCAACATGAGACACCATGACCTCAGAAACAGGACACGAGGGACACGTTTTATATATATATATATATATATATATATATATAATAAATTAATATTAACAAATTACAATTATACAAGGCTACAAGCACATAAGAAATACTAAATAGTCATTAAAACCATAACAATAGTCAATGACTCATGAGTCATTAAAATTTAAAACCATAACAATAACTTAAAATTTAGAAGAACTTAGATATTAAAACCATAAAATGCAGATTTTCCATAAAGTCATCAAAATCAAAATGTATTACATAGATATTGAGGGAATGCCACTGGAAAATACAAAATAAGTAGGAACCACGTCACTAGCCACAAGTCCACGACTCATCACTCTATCAATAGTCCATGTCCTCCTCCATGTCATAATCACCATCACTGCCACTGCCATCTGAACCTACTCTATCCTCATCCTCTATGCCCAATCCAAGATCTCTTGCGCTTGCTGCATTTGCTAGTGTGGAGGATGACCCCTCAAGAGACTCATCATCAAAAGTCACTGGCTCTAGCACTGGGTCATTAAGATCCATGTTGGCTAAACCAATTCAACGCTGTCATCCAAGCCCATATCATCAAGAAACACATCCCACATCTTTGTCTTGCCCTTCAAGCATCCCTGCCTCTACCTGTAAATAAGACGAAGGTTGGTGTGCACATACACCATTGTCTCCGGCCTGGATTGCTCAAGCCTACTCTTTTTCAAACTATATAGATTCCCATAAGTGCTCCAATTCCTCTCACAACAAGAAGATGAAGTAACTTGAGAGATGATCCTCAAGGCTAACTGTTGTAGAATAGGGCATGCTGCCCCACGAGTTGCCCACCAAGCATAGGCATCTTTGACCCCCCTATCTCCAAGTACATCATACCTGCCAAATCTCCTAGTGCCAGTGGAGAACTCTACAAAGCCTTCCTCCACCTCAAAAAAAGATGCTCTATTTTGAAATATCCTTCTGAATGCTATCTTCCTCTCCTGTGAAATCTCTATATCTATGTGAGGAGGGTATATGTGTGAGGTCCCACCATGGAGCCACTCTTGACTGTAGTACTTGGGATTCAAAGAGTGAGCTAAGCAATGCAAAGGTGTGCAATTCTTATCCCACCTAGAGATAAAAATATCCTGTATGGTGGACCATAAACTCTCCGCTGATGTCTCATATCCAGGGCACTCATTTTCCATAACAATAGTCTTCACAGACTCAATCATGGAATCCCAACTCTCATAAACCTCTCCTAAGATCGGCTGGTCCGTGTCTGCAAACCTCAAGAAAGAAATGATAGGGTTCATGATATTTATGGTAATATCCACCCTCTCCCACCAACCATCATCTAACACCGTGTCCTTTACCTTTTTTGAAGTAGCTTGATTTGTCTTTTTCCAAAAATACCAAAGATTTGAAATAACCATGGCCCCAAGAGCGGCTTTCACCTCCTTCAACCTCTTAAGCATCATGAATGAGGAAGCAAACCGAGTATCTGCAATCTTCAACAGTGATAGATGTGTGTACTCTTTATATATTGTGAGAGCATTGGTATGGTTTTGTACAAAATTTCGGATATGGCGTGCATCCTTAATAAAATAGCCAATCCATGTCACATCTGAAGCAATAGATTTTAGTGCCAAATTCAAGGAATGAACTATGCATGGTGTCCAAAATACTTGTGGATATTTAGTTTCCACAATCAAGCCAGCCGCTTTGCAAACAGGTGCATTATCTGTGATGATTTGCACACAACATTCAACTCCTACACCTTCAATAACTTTAATAAACAAATTCTCCCATATACTGTGCATCTTTGTATTGACCAAGAGCATCAACTCCTTTCAAGAATTCTGATCCATTTTGGGAATATATCATGAAATTGATGAGAGGATGGCGTGTTGTATCTGTCCATCCATTAGAAACAATACTGACACCAGATGAGATCCATGATGATTTAATAGGTTGTAGAATTTTATCCACCTTCTTCCTTGCCTTAACCAACAATGTGGTTCTAAGCTTCTCTGAACTTGGAGGCACATATCCATTTGGAGACATATCAACTAGAGCTTGACACATCTCAATAAACAAAGAAGATCGTGCAACGTTAAAAGAAATGAAGTTGAGATAGAAACATAATGCAACTGTAAGATCAACCTCATCTCGCTTCTCACGCTGAAAGATCTTGTCCATTAGACCACAAGTTTGGGCTGCCCTCTTTTTTGTTGGCTGAATTTCAGCCCCACTCTCAAATCTACCACTACTGGTATTCCTCAAGAATGGAAGAGGATCTTCATTTTTTATAATTTTCCTGCTTAATGCCTCCACATTTTCCAAGCCAGCTGCATCCTCCCTTTCCAAATCCATTCTTTCTCTAGCATTGATCTTTCTGCATTTTTTTAGTTGTGTTTGTTGTCTTACTACAACATCATCATATGTGAGTTGAGAAGCACCTAAAGCTTCACTTGAATCAGTTGGGGCACTATGACCAACAGATTCTAAAAAACTTGGAGGGGTGGACCACGAAAACCACCACCCTTGTCTTTCCTTTGACCTCTGCCAGCTACCTTGGATGATTGAGCCATTAATCTTCTTGCTGTTATAAAAACTCCACAAGTCACAAGTGTAATAAAAATGAGTTGCAAGTCGCAACAGTTGCCAAATCCTTCACCTACAAAAAAAATCAATTAAACAATTAGTAAATTTCATACTAATTTATTAACAGTGAACACTTACTAAGAAATCACAAATCTGTTTTCAATATTTAATGCATAATTTAATCATAATTGAAAAAAATCGGTTGTATAATGCAAAAGAGAAAAGGCATTCAATGCCTATGTAGATCTTGATGCCGCGCCCCTTGAATTGGACAAATGAGCGTGTATAAGAAATATCAAGGTAAAGTTTAAACAAGCGCAATAAAAGGATAATATTATAATAATGACAACAAATGTTCGTTCTTTGAGGTGGTTCTGACAAACCTCATTCGGGTATTTTTAAGTTTTTGTTTTAAAGCATATGTCACAACCTGTATTTATATCAGCCTCCAGGGTATTATTCTATTTCTATTGAACCAGAAATCCGTTCCACATTTTTAGGAATTTGGCTTCTGTGATCCATAAATTGCTTATAAAATCTTTTGGTGAAAATCACATTCAAGCAGATTTTGTCGACGCGTTTCGAACCAGCCAGTGTGGTTCATCTGATCTAAGTTCATCTGATCTAAGACCCAATTTAAATAGATAGGAAACTCCAACTAGCCATTGTAGAATAACGACTAGTTTGATTGGAATAAGAAAAATACTAAGACAAAATAATAGTTGAATTATTATTATTACATTTATTTAATAATTAAAATATTTGAATATAATAAAATATTTATATATTCTTAACTAATAATAATATAAAATTCTAAGATTTAAAAAATAAATAAAAAAATAAAATAAAAATAAAAAATAAATATAAATATAAAAATAAATTACATATTAAAAAAAAAACAAAAAACAAAAAACTCAAGAGTGTGCCATATCACAGAGGAAATACATTGTTTACATTTGTTGCTTTATGAATATGCCAAGTCTATGTGCAATTGAATGACCATTTCAAGCTATATATGAGAACTAGAAGTCATGACCATTTCAAAGAACTGAAACTCTAGCATATGGAACTAGTAGAAAATTTGACTACTGAGAAGATATTGTGCATAGATCCTATTTTCATGACCATTTCAAAGAACTGAAACTCTAGCATATGGAACTAGTAGAAAATTTGACTACTGAGAAGATATTGTGCATAGATCCTATTTTCAGATGTCAAACTTCATCTTAACATAATCAACCTTGTGTCTTACATTTCAGTAAATTAAGAACTTTCCAAAAAGATGATAACATACAAAAGCATGAGAGATGATTGTCATTGATATTGCTTATTACAGTTTCACGAATTGAAAAGCCAATATACTTGCTATAGTCTGCTATATGAACATTTATGAAATAATTTAGTTATAACAGTTCAGTTTAGTTCCCAATTTCTGAAATATAAGATATACTGGTTCTGCCTCGATTGTTTACAACATGAACTATAAGAAATTTTGCACAGATAGTCAGTAAATTTAGGATTTCACCCAACGAAAAGAGCAGACAAAGTTTTTACAGACTATAGTTAAGTTTTAACAGGTATAATTCTGTTTCAGAAATTGCAACTCAATGAAAATTTGCTACATGCCATAGGCTGTTAGGTGTCATTGACATTAATGAATGTTCAGGTCAGTTCAGTGATATTTACAATTTCTGAATAGGAAATAAGTTGCGTCTGCCTTTGCTGTTCATAACAATACCTATGCTAATTTATTATATATACCTCGGAGTCTGGAGACTAGCGAAATCCCAGCGATGACAGGCAGGCTCAGCAAATCTCCAGTGACGGCACTAGGCAGGGAACAATCCCCGGCTGGCGGTGATTGTAGCGACGAATCTCCGCCGATGGAACTTGGAATGGAAGCTCTGAAGCAACATTCTCCGGTGATGGAACTTGGAAGGCAGCAACGACAGGCACGAAGGCAGCAACGACAGCCACGACAGTGAACCACAGCGACGACAACATCAACAACAGCTAACGAACACATATGCAAAATTAACCAAAATTTTGTTGCTTTTGTGTTTTTTGTGGAAAACGTGTCCAAACGCGGGAAAACATTAGGGCAAGTATTCCAAACTTAGAACACGAATTTTCTATCCAAGGACACGATTTCCAAAACGAAGAGTACATTCAGGACACGACCAAAATTGTATTGGACACGTTTTAGGTCGTTTTTCGTGTCTGGCACATTAAATACAAGACAATGGCCTTAGAAGATGTGTCCTGTGACTAAGCTAATTATAATTAAAAAAAATAAAATAAAACATATGGTAATAATTAAAAAGTCAAAAATAAAAAAGGAATGGAAAATAGGAAAAAGAAAATCAAAAGTAGGTTGAAGGAAAAGAAATGAAAGAACAACTAACTTAGCCTGTTAAAATAAAATAAAAAAAAGTTCTTACACGAATGAACTCAAGTGCTCTTTTATTTTTCATGTGATATGTTATTCCATCTCATTTGCATTTTTGAGAATAAGGAACCAACTACGCACAAATTACTAACAAACTACTGTTCCAATGAGCCATATTAAATATTGTGGAAAATAAAGAAATACCAAAAGAAATGGGTATTCTCACTTCACCATTACCATCAACCATATGAGAGGTTGATGTTGATGGAGGAAATCAATTCCTTTTGCTTGATATGCTCATCCTAAATAAGATATCTTCCATTTCATGTCATCTGATCTCGATTGACTGTAAATAAAAAAACAACAAATGATTATATGATAATTATAAATTCTAAAGTAAACCACAAATTACAAGTGTAGAAGGATTGAAATTACAATCACTCACTCATAGATGTTTTTTAGAAGAAAATAACTAAACTGAATTTTATTATAAGATGAAAATTCAGTTTACATTTAATCATATAATGTTCATAATTCAACTATATAGTATCCATCGGTATGATATAGACCAGCGAAAAGAAAACAAACCATCTGATCATAAACAAAAAGTGTGAGGTGGCCATCCAAAGACAGTCCAGCGATGAAAACTTCCATGATAGATCAAAAAGAGTGTCCAAAAAGGAGAAAAAACAGAAATAGAAATATGAGAAAGTAGTGTAGTCAAATCATGCATCTATGGAAGAGAAATTTTGTCATCCCCTTGTGCAACTCCATGGAAAAAAAAGGAATAAAACATATATCCCTCCTCATCCATCATACCTCTTTTAAATAGGAGATTGGCCAACGAATTTGACTCACGGGAAATATGGTGAATGCTGAAGTTTTGGAATGAGCGAAGAAGGTCTTCAGTGCGCATCCCCTCTAGTATCGAAGACCGGGAGGATTAAAATTTGGTGTACCAGAAATCCCTTCAGCAATGGTCTTTGAGTTTCTATAGATGTGTGTACCCTTAACCTGTTTTTCAATGCAAATCAGCAGTCCCAAAGAGCTACCACCTGTACGGGTGTTGGCACCGGACCCCTTTACCAGTGTATCATGTAAGTGATGTCAGGTCAATGCATAGACAACCCTACAGCCACATCTCCCATCTTTTAGTCGCCCCATCAAAGAAAGTGGCTGGTAAAGTGCTTTGATTTGATTGCGTATAAGACGCCTCGACAGGTCCATTCTTTGCTTGGGAGCCGGTCATGTAGTCAAGCCATGCCCATATCTTGGAATTGTCCAGTGAGTGTTGTAAGAATGCCTAAATAACAAGGCTATGAGACATCCATATATCCTAAATCACCAGTGGTGGAATATAGGAGCATTTCCCACTTCTCAGTGCCTGTTTCAAAGGTAATGTACCCTGCATACCACTAATTTTTTTTTTCTGGGCATTAATATCCTATTGACTAGGATGTATTTCCAAAACTATGTCTCAACTCTGGTCCTAACCTTTATCTTAAGGTATAATTGACTTTCCAATTTATATGCTTGGTTTTGGCATATGATATGATATATTGCATAAAACTAGTGGTCTGATCGCCTCTTACTCTCCATAACATTTTTTCCTTTTTGGATAATAATTATACCAAAG
Source organism: Pinus albicaulis (assembly GCA_034641835.2). Taxonomy (NCBI): domain Eukaryota; kingdom Viridiplantae; phylum Streptophyta; class Pinopsida; order Pinales; family Pinaceae; genus Pinus; species Pinus albicaulis. The sequence goes on along the minus strand of JAXQQM020081557.1, from coordinate 129,776 downwards.
GACCTGATATAATAATATCTTTTATGGAAACATGTAGTTGTTTATCATATTCCTAATATTTTTCAACATATAAGAGTTTCCAAGGTTCATTAGTTTCCACTCTAACCTTGTTGTCATGATATGACTGCATATACTCATCCCTAATTTATTTCCACCCTTGACCTAAGGTGATAATGAGCTTTATGGAATTAGTCTACGTTTCCCTCTCACCTTTTTTTTCATTAGTCAACATACTATCCATCCAACGTAACATATATTAATGTAGCTATATGATATTTCGACCCGGTTATGCAAAAAATTTCCTATCTCACCAACCCATAGGTTTTATTCACGTCTTACGGAGAATTTATTAAGGTGAACTTTTCACATCGTGATAGTACACCTGTCTGTCGGCTTCCTTAGCATCAGAATGAATTTTTGGTTCTGTTTTTGAATTGAGATCAGGTGTAGATTCGATATTCACTGACATAAGTGAAGTAATTATGGCTCATCGTTCCCCATGGTGTACCTATCCCTTAATGTTGCTACGGATTTGTTTTTCAAGCTCACAATTATCGTTGTTTATTTGATTTTTTTTATTCAACCGTCAATTCATTGGAACTGAGGTCTCTGCCATCGTACCATAGCCTTAATGGGGTTTAGGGTTCCTCTTCGTCGCTTGATCCGAGTCTCGAATAGCGAGAGAGCAGACCGATGGGTGCCAAGTGTAGCGCACGATCTCAACTAGGTTTCTTCAGTTGCTTTGTTGATATAACGCGGTTTTGTTGCTTGTTCGTCCTTCTCCGAGGGTTTACTCTTCGCTTACCTTTCTCTGAGGTTTAACAACATTTCGACGAGGCCATATAGAGCGCCAGCACGGCTTGCTAGACTGGTTCGACGTCTTGAACATGGTATCGGTGAGTCGTTTGTTTTTGTTTTCCTTTTTGTTTTAACTCTGTTATGAGTTTGAAGGGAACGACATAATTTTTCGTTTTCATTTATGACCTGTATCTCCAGATTTTTTTTTTCTAATTTCCTTGTGTTCGTGGTCTCTTATTAAGGCCAATGTTTGGTCCTTCTGGTGCGGCGACGCGAGACCCAGGTGGGATTTTACTCCAGCTACAACCATAGGTAGGTTTTCTGTCCGCAAGCAGATTTAACTGGTATTCATTTTTATCTTTTCTCTGACAGTAATGACGCTCTTATTTTTCTGTGTTTACAGGTACGCTTCTCCCTGTATTTCTTAGGCTCTGTCGTTGCTTCCCTCCACTATCACATTCGCCTTGTAAACAAATCTTTGGCTTCAATTTCAGGTGGGTCGCTCTCCACGCTCGGCCATTCTGCAGGTCATTCCAACTTGTTAGAAGTTGAGATTAATTTCTCACTTTCGCATGGCCAGCTACTACTAGTCTAGATGAAATTTGCATGTACAGTACTCTCGTGAACCTTCGAGAGTTTTCTTTGGTTGTATAAATTTTTTCTTTCGAGCCCTACCTCAACGGACTATTTAACTTTGTTAAACATTTTGATGTATTGGTCTTGGTCCTTATGGTAACGATTTCTCATCAGATTTGCTGAGATAGCGATTTTGTCTCCATGTATTTGGCACTCAACTTGTCTTCCACCAGGCTGGGTTATCGTCTTTTATTTCGGTTCCTGTGGAACCTTGCAGTTTGAGGTTAAAATTTAATTTTGTTTTCTCTGCACCTTAAGTTTAGTAATTCCCTTTTTGGACATATGTTTATCGTTGCAGATTATTTTTATGACAGTCTTTTGTATTCTACGTTGTATGGCAATCTGTTTGGCTCCACTTCTTAGATCATGTGAAAACCCTTTTTCACATACTACATCTTTCTATTTCCGAATTTGAAATGTTTTTTTTTCTGTACCATATATTTAGAACACCTTTCAAAATTTTAAATACTGGTAATAATTGTAAACAGGATGAATTTAGCAGAGGAATACTCAAGCTTAATACCTAAGAAGTTAATCATCATACCGTAGGTTATTGTTCTCTAACATATTTCTTCTCTTTGGTAAAACTTCTAGAATGAATATTATTGGGGTACAGTTTGAGATATTTTCGTGGTCGCCGAACTTGGCCTTAGGTGCTACTCTTTACTACTTCATTATGCATAAAATTTTTACACATGTCCTTCGGCATTTATACGTTGTACTTCTCTCACTACATTAAGTAGAATTTTAATTGGTTAGCTTAATCACATAATTTCTTTTCTGGTATTAATGGGATTGTTCTATCATAGGCTATCTTTGCCCGAAAATACTTTCTGTTTGCAAAATCAGCTACAGTTTATCTTTTTCATGTTAAATTCTATCGGCCAGCCTTATATTAAATAATGATTTCAATGTTTACTCTACTCTATTAGTCTACCTTATTAAACCCCTCGATGTTCCCTTCGGGGTATGGATGTAGATAAGTGTATCATGAATTCAAAAAAAATCTGTGATGGAGTTCTGTGTAAGTGAAATATGAAGTACAGTTGCAGGTCTATTTCAAAATTTAATAATTTCTCAACTATAGTTTCAGTCCTTGTCTCTCTGTTATGTCACTTGGTCGACATGGAGGTCTGGCCTTTATATAGTTTCTTTTCCAGCATTCACACATAAATATTTCTTCTATTATTTGGCTAGAAGAGTTCATTCTTATTGCATCCCTTATGAACTATAATAATATGTTTGACTGTCTTATAAATTTGATTTCAGAAACAATTACAATGTAATTTGTCTTATGTTCAGATTTTAATAAATGAGAGTCTGGTGCATCTAGTTTTAATGGACCTTCTTTTATTTTAAATTGCAGAAGCAGATTAAAGTTAGAATAAAGATCATCTTGGGAAAATATGTATTCTCAGATTTGAACTAGTTATGGTTTAAACATTCTGATGAATTCTTTCCCTAGATGTGATTCCCACAACCATACAGAGGTTGAAGATAATTCTGCTGAAACTTCTGTTCAATGTGTGGAATATTACTACATAAAATCTGTACCTAAATTTCTCCATTTGATGCAACATAAACTCTAATTCTACTTCTTATGATCACATGTAAATAAATAGGTCTAAGGTAGCATTCATAAGTCTAGTATGCAATTTCATCAATTATATGTAGCCAATTCATACATTAAGAAGTAAAACATAGTTAAATTTAGAGACATACCACTATTGAGAGTGACCAACCTCCCAACCTTAGAGTCCTTTTGTCTCCCAGAACTCACCCCCGAGCTGAGATCATCCCCCTTGAACAGATCAACCCCTAATCTGTACAAGAGCAGCTTATTTAAGATAATTTTCCCCAAAGCCTGTTTCTAATTCTGCATCGAGAATATCAGGATGCTTTTCTTCCTGTTTGCCTAGGCCTCCCATTTTAGGGACTCTTTAAAGATGTTTTATGCTTTTCCTCAACTTTTCCAGCTTTTTACCTCTTCCCAACTACTTTCCTCATCATTGGGGAAATTTAGATTCTTCCTAAAAATCTAAATTAGAAATAATTCCTTTCAAGGTTTTTTTTTTGAAGGATTGTGGGGAATAGTTGCCTTATCCATCCTCATGGATTTAGCAAGTGATCTCATAATCTCATTTTTGGTCAATATGCACACCAATATTTTATTCATTTCCTCAACTTAAATGTTAAATTACATTCACAAATATTTATCCTTTGGGGTCCACTCCCCTTAGGATTAAGGTTCAAATGTCTAACTTTGAAATTCCAACACATAAATTGGGGGTGTTACATATTCCCCCTGTGAAAATAAACACCGTTCTCGGTGTTGTTATTTAACTACTAGAGTTCATTTTTCAAAAAAAAATGGATATCTTTCCATCATTTCAGCTTCTCTTTCCCAGGTAGCTTCTTCAACAGTAAAGTTCTTCCACTGCACTTTTACTCTGGCTACTTTTCTGTTTCTCAATTCAATTTCTTCCCGCTCCAATACTTGAAGCGGTTCTGGCAGAAACTCCCCTTCTGGTTCCATCTGTACAACATTCCAATCAACTATGTGAGAAGCATCATGCACATAGCTTTTTAATAACGAAACATGAAACACATCATGAACTCTTACATGGGGTGGTAAGGCCAGCTTATAAGCCATTGGTCCCACCCTTTCTAATACTTCGAAAGGACCACAATATCTAAGGGCCAGTTTCGCACAACTTCCAGCATAAAGTGTGCTCTTTTTGGGTTTAATACGCAAATACACATGGTCCCCCACTTTGAATTCTCGGTGCACTCGTTTCTTATTAGCATAGCTTTTCTGGCGATCTTGTGTTGTCTTGATGTTTCTTTGTATATGTTTAACAATTCTTTCCATCTCTTGCAAGGCATCGGGTCCCAACATTAGTTTATCCTCTGGTTGACTCCAGCTCAAAGGAGTACGACACTTTCTTCCATACAGTGCCTCAAACAGACTCATTTTGATAGAGGATTGGTAGCTGTTATTATAGGAAAATTTGGCTAAATGCAAATACTCTTCCCACTTTGATGGTCTATCCATCACATACATTCTCAGCATATCCTCCAAAATTTGATTAGTCCTCTCTGTTTTCCCGTCGGTCTGAGGGTGATAGGCAGTACTAAAATTCAACTTAGTACCCATCCCTCCAAACAATCCTTTCCAAAAAGCTGCTGTAAACTTAGCATCTCGGTCTGAAACAATTACTTTTGGAACCCCATGAAGCCTTACTACCTCCTTCAGGAACACATTCGCTACTTGAGCTGTCCCAAAGGTAGATTTCACTGGTATAAAGTGGGCAGCTTTTGTTAGAGTGTCTACTACTATCGTTACAGAATCATGCTGATATTTGGTTTTGGGTAATCCTGTTATAAAGTCCATGGAAAATGTGTCCCATTTCCATTCTGCAATTTGCAAAGGGTTTAAAAGTCCTATTAGATGTTGATGCTCAACTTTGACTAGTTGACATTCCATGCACCTGCTTAAATATTCTGCTACATCTCTCTTCATTCCGGGCTAGAACAACTTCTTTTTCAGGGCTGTTAACATTTGCTGATATCCTGGATGTCCTGCATATGGTTGTTTGTGATATTCCTCCAGAATTTCTCTTTTCAAGGACTGTACATTGGGAATATACAACCTGTTTTTATAACAGATCAACCCTTTTTGATTTTGAGTGAAATCAATTTTCTCCTCTTTCTGTAGTTTCACCATGAGTGTTTCATAGTTTGGATCTTGATGTGCTACTTTGCTCACCAACTCTTCTATTTCAATCTGGGCACTACTCCCAATGCCGTTTATATTCTGACAAGCATTCCTACTTAATGCATCATCAACTTTATTTTCTTTTCCCTTCATATGTTTTATGTCCATATCAAATTCACTTAAAAAGGACAACCATCTAGCTTGTCTTGCATTCAGATCAGTTTGGGAAAAGAAATATTTGAGACTAATATGATCCGTCATCAATGTAAACATTTTCCCCAGAAGATAGTGCCTCCACATTTTAAAAGCATGGATAACAACTGCTAATTCCAAATCATAGACACTATAATTATGTTCATGTATTTTCAGTTTCCTAGATTCATAGGAAATAACTGAATTTTCCTGCAAAAGAAATCCTCCCAACCCCTCTCTACAAGCATCTGTACATACAACAAATTCCTTATGAGGATTTTCAGTATAGGGGCTGTGGTGTGTTTTTGCTTTAATTGATCGAAATTGTTTTGGCATTTTTCAGTCCAGACAAATTTGACACCTTTTCTTTGCAATGACGTAATGGGATATGTTATGGTAGAGAATCTTTCTACAAATCTGCGATAATAGCCTGCAATCCCCATGAAGGATCTTACTGCTGAAACATCAGTTGGTACAGGCCATTCTTTTATAGCCTTTATCTTTTCAGGGTCAACTGCAAGGCCTTGTTCAGAAATAATATGACCCAAGTTTGAATCTTATCCTTATAGAATTCACATTTACTGAACTTGGCATATAGCTGATTTTCTTTCAGAGTTTGCAACACTATCCGCAAATGTTCTCTATGTTCCTCCTCATTTTTGGAGTAGACCAAAATATCATCTATGAACACAAGAACAAATTTATCCAAATACTTATTTAACACACTGTTCATCAGACACATAAATGTGGCAGGGGCATTTGTCAATCCAAAAGGTAAGACTACAAATTCGTAGTGTCCATACCGAGTTCGAAAAGCTATTTTGCTGATGTCTTCTTCCTTGATTCTGAGCTGGTGATACCCAGTTCTTAAGTCAATCTTGGAAAAGACTGAAGCTCCTCTCACCTGATCAAAAAGATCATCAATTCTAGGTAGAGGATATCTATTCTTAATGGTCAACTTGTTCAGTTGGCGATAATCAATGCACATCCTAAAAGTTCCATCTTTCTTTTTCACAAATAAGACCGGTGCTCCCCAAGGAGACACACTTGGTCTAATATTACCTTTATATAACAATTCTTGCAATTGCATTTTCAGTTCCATAAGTTCAGGGGTACTCATTCGATAAGGAGATCGGGAAACAGGTGTTGCTCCCGGCACCAGATCGATTGTAAAGTCAATTTCTCTTTTGGGGGGAAGATGAGGAATCTCATTTGGAAAGACTTCCTTAAACTCCCTTACCACTGGTAACTCATTCACCTGATTTTTTCCAGCTTTCTGTTCTACTTCCTCCACATGTACTGCATAAAATTGGTATCCTTTTCTAGCTGTTTGTTTTAATTGTAGAGCTGATATTTGTCTTACTCAAAGGGATTTTGGTTTTCCTTTTAGAGTAAATGGTTTCCCTTCTTCATCCACACAATGCAGGGTTTTATCCCAGCAGTTCATCAGGGCTTTCTTCTTTTCCAGCCAATCCATTCCTATCAGCAAGTCATAAGATCCTAACGGCAATATGTTCAGATTTACTTCAGTTTGAAAACCATTTAATTGGACTGCTTTTTTGGGAAATTTATGTGTTACTTTTCTCCTAGTTCCAGTGGCCAGCTGTACCAACCATGACTGCTAAAATTTTTCAGGTTTAAGATTACATTTTTCTACAATTCCAGGACTAATGTAACTCAAAGAAGCACCCGGATCAATTAAAACAGTAACAGGGAGGTCAGAAATCTTACCCTCCATTTCCACCATGGTTGCTTGATGTTCTGCTTGCCGATTTTCCAAGGCTGCACTGATAGTTGGTATATTTCTGGCTATGTCATTTACTGTTGTCGCTTCTCTCTCTCTGTTGATCATATGAATGTTTTGATGAGGATAGTCCCTCAAAAGATGGGGTTCTCCACGGCCCCAACATTTCAAGGGTTCCTTCATTCTGACTGCCCCTTCCTTTTTATTGTCTCCATCTACTTGTTTTGAAGCCACTTGGGATTGAGCAGTTTGGCTTTCTTTGGGTTTATTAAACTTTTTCCGCTGATGATCTCTGCCAAAATTCTTTAAATATGCTGGTTTTTTTCTTTTCCCCTTGAACTCCCCCTTGTTCCACCAGCTTTTTCCTTGTTCAGCCTTTCCTTTAAACTGCTGATAGCATAATCTTTCTTTTCTAACAGCTTCATCCATTGTCTTTGGGTTGTCAAACTCAATTTTATTTTTGTATACAACAGGCAAAACAATTCAGAAACCTTTGGACCTTTGCCTTCTCTTCCCTAATATAAGGGACATACCTCAATAAATTTGTAAACTTAGTGACAAACTCATCGATAGTGAGCTATCCCAGTCTAAGTTCATGAAATTCCTTAGCTTTATCATCATAGTAATGTTCATTTAGATAGCGGTTTTTGAACTTAACTTGGAAATCCTCCCAAGTCACTGTCTTTTCATCAATAGCGTGAACCATTTTTGTCTCTTCCCACCACAAGGTAGCCTTACCTTGTAGCTGGTAAATAGCTAATCTGGCGTTCAAATTTCTCTCGTATTCATAAACCTGGAAATATTTAATCATATTCAGTAACCAGGCTTCAGCATCTTCCTCCTTCTCCCCATCATAGGAGGGATGTTTGATCTTTCGGAATTCCCCCTGTAATTCTCTTTTCTGTTTATATTGATGTCTAGCAGCATCATCATCATCAGACTCATCCATCTTCCTCTTTCCGGAACCTTCGCCTTCTTGGCTATTCCAGGAAGTTAGTTCTTTGATGAGCTTTTCCTGCTCCTTACTGGCTGATGACAACATGTCATTCTGGCTTCTTAGTTCAGCCAATTCTCGTTGCAACCTGTGAAACATAGCCATCACCGGGGCATTGGGATCTGGTTTACCAAACTCATCACGCAGATCCACATAAATTTCTCCACCTTCCGCCATTTCCGCACCACTGTACACACTCATAGCACGGATCAGCAAGAATATAAAAAGAAAATATTCCAACTATTCATTTATACAAACAACACTCAACAACAGTGAGCACAATAACAACAGCCTAGTTTTATAACCTGGGCTCTGATACCATTTGTAATGTACCTCCATTAACACAAAAAAAAAAAAAAATCTTCATGGCACTAACATCTCATTTACTAGGATGTAATTCCAAAACTATGTCTCAACTTTGGTGCTAACCTTTATATTTAGATATAATGGACTTTCCAATTTATATACTTGGTTTTGGCATGTGATATATAGGCATATGGTATGATATATGGCATAAAACTCATGGTCTTATCACCTTGTTCTCTCCATAACATTTTTTCTCCCCATTTGCCAACGTACTATCAGATCCAACGTAACATATATTAATGTAGCTATATGATATTTCGACCCGGTTATGCAAAACATTTCCTATATCACCAACCCATAGGTTTTATTCACGTCTTACGGAGAATTTACTACGGTGAACTTTTCACATCGTGATAGTACACCTGTACGTCGGCTTCCTTAGCATCAGAATGAATTTTTGGTTGTGTTTTTGAATTGAGATCGAGTGTAGATTCAATATTCATTGACATAAGTGAAGTAATTATGGCTCATCGTTCCCCATGGTGTACCTATCCCTTAATGTTGCTACAGATTTGTTTTTCGAGCTCACAATTATCGTTGTTTATTTGATTTTTTTTTATTCAACCGTCAATTCGTTGGAACTGAGGTCTCTGCCATCGTACCACAGCCTTAATGGGGTTTAGGGTTCCCCTCCGTCGCTTGATCCAAGTCTCGAACAGCGAGAGAGCAGACCGATGGGTGCCAAGTGGAGCGCGTGATCTCAACTAGGTTTCTTCAGTTGCTTTGTTGATATAACGCGGTTTTGTTGCATGTTCGTCCTTATCCGAGGGTTTACTCTTCACTTACCTTTCTCTGAGGTTTAACAACATTTCGACGAGGCCATCCAGAGCGCCAGCACAGCTTGCTAGACTGGTTCGACGTCTTGAGCATGGTATCGGTGAGTCATTTGTTTTTGTTTTCCTTTTTGTTTTAACTCTATTATGAGTTTGAAGGGAACGACATAATTTTTCGTTTTCATTTATGACCTGTATCTCCAGATTTTTTTTTCCTAATTAACTTGTGTTCGTGGTCTCTTATTAAGGCCAATGTTTGGTCCCTCTGGTGCGGCGACGCGAGACCCAGGTGGGATTCCACTCCAGCTACAACCATAGGTAGGTTTTATTTCCGCAAGCAGATTTAACCGGTATTCATTTTTATCTTTTCTCTGACAGTAATGACGCTCTTATTTTTCTGTGTTTACAGGTACGCTTCTCCCTATATTTATTAGGCTTTGTCGTTGCTTCCCTCCACTATCACATTCACCTTGTAAACGAATCTCTGGCTTCAATTTCAGGTGGGTCTCTCTCCACGCTCGTCCATTCTGCAGGTCGTTCCAACTTGTTAGAAGTTGAGATTAATTTCTCACTTTTGCATGGCCAGCTACTACTAGTCTAGATGAAATTTGCATGTACAGGACTCTCGTGAACCTTCGAGAGTTTGCTTTGGTTGTATAAATTTTTTCTTTCGAGCCCTACCTCAACGGAATTTTTAACTTTGTTAAACATTTCGATGTATTGGTCTTGGTCCTTATGGTAACGATTTCTCATCAGATTTGCCGAGATAGCGATTTTGTCTCCATGTATTTTGCACTCAACTTGTCTTCCGCCAGGCTGGGTTATCGTCTTTTATTTCGGTTCCTGTGGAACCTTGCAGTCTGAGGTTAAAATTTAATTTTGTTTTCTCTGCGCCTTAACTTTAGTAATTCCCTTTTTGGACATATGTTTATCGTTGCAGATTATTTTTATGACAGTATTTTGTATTCTGCGTTGTATGGCAATCTGTTTGGCTCCACTTCTCAGATCATCTGAAAACCCTTTTTCACATACTACATCTTTCTATTTCCGAATTTGAAATGTTTTCTTTTTCTGTACCATATATTTAGAACACCTTTCGAAATTTTAAATACTGGTAATAATTGTAAACAGGATGAATTTAGTAGAGGAATACTCAAGCTTAATACCTAAGAAGTTAATCATCATACCGTAGGTTATTGTTCTCTAACATATTTCTTCTCTTTGGTAAAACTTCTAGAATGAATATTATTGGGGTACAGTTTGAGATATTTTCGTGGTCGCCGAACTTGGCCTTAGGTGCTACTCTTTACTACTTCGTTATGCATAAAATTTTTACACATGTCCTTCGGCATTTATACGTTGTATTGCTCTCACTACATTAAGTATAATTTTAATTGGTTAGCTTAATCACAGAATTTCTTTTCTAGTATTAATGGGATTGTTCTATCATAGGCTATCTTTGCCCGAAAATACTTTCTGTTTGCAAAATCAGCTACAGTTTAGCTTTTTCATGTTAAATTCTATCGGCCAGCCTTATATTAAATAATGATTTCAATGTCTACTCTACTCTATTAGTCTACCTTATTAAACCCCTCAATGTTCCCTTCAGGGTATGGATGTAGATAAGTGTATCATGAATTCAACAGAAATCCGTGATGGAGTTCTGTGTAAGTGAAATATGAAGTACAATTGCAGGTCTATTTCAACATTTAATAATTTCTCAACTATAGTTTCAGTCCTTGTCTCTCTGTTATGTCACTTGGTCGACATGGAGGTCTGGCCTTTATATAGTTTCTTTTCCAGCATTCACACATAAATATTTCTTCTATTATTTGGCTAGCGGTAGTTCATTTATTGCATCCTCTTATGAACTATAATAATATGTTTGACTTTATTATAAATTTGATTTCAGAAACAATTACAATGTAATTTGTCTTATGTTCAGATTTTAATAAATGAGAGTCTGGTGCATCTAGTTTTAATGGACCTTCTTTTATTTTAAATTGCAGAAGCAAATTAAAGTTAGAATAAAGATCATCTTGGGAAAATATGTATTCTCAGATTTGAACTAGTTATGGTTTAAACATTCTGATGAATTCTTTCCCTAGATGTGATTCCCACAACCATACAGAGGTTGAAGATAATTCTGCTGAAACTTCTGTTCAATGTGTGGAATATTACTACATAAAATATGTACCTAAATTTCTCCTTTTGATGCAACATAAACTCTAATTCTACTTCTTATGATCACATGTGAATAAATAGGTCTAAGGTAGCATTCATAAGTCTAGTATGCAATTTCATCAATTATATGTAGCCAATTCATACATTAAGAAGTAAAACATAGTTAAATTTAGAGACATACCACTATTGAGAGTGACCAACCTCCCAACCTTAGAGTCCTTTTGTCTCCCAGGACTCACCCCCGAGCTGAGATCATACCCCTTGAGCAGATCAACCCCTAATCTATACATAAGCAGCTTATTTAAGCTAATTTTCCCCAAAGCCTGTTTCTAATTCTGCGTCCAGAATATCAAAATGCTTTTCTTCCTGTTTGCCTAGGCTTCCCATTTTAGGGACTCTTTAAAGTTGTTTTATGCTTTTCCTCAGCTTTTCCATCTTTTTACCTCTTCCCAACTACTTTCCTCATCATTCAGAAAATTTAGATTCTTCCTAAAAATCTAAATTAGAAATAATTCCTTTCAAGGTTTTTTTTTTGAAGGATTGTGGGGAATAGTTGCCTTATCCATCCTCATGGATTTAGCAAGTGATCTCATAATCTCATTTTTGGTCAATATGCACACCAGTATTTTATTCATTTCCTCAACTTAAATATTAAATTACATTCACAAAATATTTATCCTTTGGGGTCCACTCCCATTTGGATTAAAGTTCAAATGTCTAACTTTGAAATTCCAACACATAAATTGGGGGTGTTACATATTCCGCCTCTGAAAATAAACACCGTCCTCGGTGTTGTTATTTAACTACTAGAGTTCATTTTTCAAACAAAAATGGATATCTTTCCATCATTTCAGCTTCTCTTTCCCAGGTAGCTTCTTCAGCAGTAAAGTGCTTCCACTGCACTTTTACTCTGGCTACTATTCTGTTTTTCAATTCAATTTCTTCCTGCTTCAATACTTGAAGCGGTTCTGGCAGAAACTCCCCTTCTGGTTCCACCTGTACAACATTCCAATCAACTATGTGAGAAGCATCATGCACATATCTTTTTAATAACGAAACATGAAACACATTATGCACTCTAACATGGGGTGGTAAGGCCAGCTTGTAAGCCACTGGTCCCACCCTTTCTAATACTTCAAAAGGACCACAATATCTAGGAGCCAGTTTCGCACAACTTCCAGCATAAAGTGTGCTCTTTTTGGGTTTAATACGCAAATACACATGATCCCCCACTTTGAATTCTCGGTGCACTCGTTTCTTATCAGTATAGTTTTTTTGGCGATCTTGTGTTGTCTTGATGTTTCTTTGTATCTGTTTAACAATTATTTCCATCTCTTGTAAGGCATCGGGCCCCAACATTAGTTTATCCTCTGGTTGGCTCCAGCTCAAAGGAGTACGATACTTTCTTCCATACAGTGCCTCAAATGGACTCATCTTGATAGAGGATTGGTAGCTATTATTATAGGCAAATTCGGCTAAATGTAAATACTCTTCCCACTTTGATGGCCTATCTATCACATACATTCTCAGCATATCTTCCAAAATTTGATTATTCCTCTCTGTCTGCCCATCGGTCTGAGGGTGATAGGCGGTACTAAAATTCAACTTAGTACCCATCCCTCCAAATAGTACTTTCCAAAAAGTTGCTGTAAACTTAGCATCTCGGTCTGAAACAATTACTTTTGGAACCGCATGAAGCCTTACTACCTCCTTCAGGAACACATTCGCTACTTGAGCTGTCCCAAAGGTAGATTTCACTGGTATAAAGTGGGCAGCTTTTGTTAGAGTGTCTACTACCACCATTACCGAATCATGCTAGTATTTGGTTTTGGGTAATCCTGTTATAAAGTCCATGGAAACTGTGTCCCATTTCCATTCTGCAATTGGCAAAGGGTTTAAAAGACCTGTTGGATGTTGATGCTCAACTTTGACTAGTTGACATTCCATGCACCTACTTAAATATTCTGCTACATCTTTCTTCATTCCTGGCCAGAACAACTTCTTTTTCAGGGTTGTTAACATTTTCTGATATCCTGGATGTCCTGCATATGGCTGTTTGTGATATTCATCCAGAATTTCTCTTTTTAAGGACTCTACATTGGGAATATACAACCTGTTTTTATAACAGATCAGCCCTTTTTGGTTTTGAGTGAAATCAGTTTTCTCCTTTTTCTGTAGTTTCACCAAGAGTGTTTCATAGTTTGGATCTTGATTTGCTGCTTTTCTCACCAACTCTTCCACTTCGATCTGGGCACTACTTCCAATGTTGTTTATATTCTGACAAGCATTCCTGCTTAATGCATCAGCAACTTTATTTTCTTTTCCTTTGATATGTTTTATGTCCATATCAAATTCACTTAAAAAGGACAGCCATCTGGCTTGTCTTGCATTCAGATCAGTTTGGGAAAAGAAATATTTGAGACTAATATGATCCGTCATCAATGTAAACTTTTTCCTCAGAAGATAGTGCCTTCACATTTTCAAAGCATGGATAACAGCTGCTAATTCCAAATCATAGACACTATAATTATGTTCATGCATTTTCAGTTTCCTAGATTCATAGGCAATAACTGAATTTTCCTACAAAAGAACTCCTCCCAACCCCTCTATACAAGCATCTGTACATACAACAAATTCCTTATGAGGATCTGCAATTTTCAGTATAGGGGCTGTGGTGAGTTTTCTCTTTAATTGATCAAAAATGTTTTGGCATTTTTCAGTCCACACAAATTTGACACCTTTTCTTTGCAATGAAGTAATGGGATATGCTATGGCAGAGAATCTTTCTACAAATCTGCGACAATAGCCTGCAATCCCCATGAAGGATCTTACTGCTGAAACATCAGTTGGTACAGGCCATTCTTTTATAGCCTTTATCTTTTCAGGGTCAACTGCAAGGCCTTGTTCAGAAATAATATGACCCAAGTATTGAATCTTATCCTTATAGAATTCACATTTACTGAACTTGGCATATAGTTGATTTTCTTTCAGAGTTTGCAACACTATCCGCAAATGTTCTCTATGTTCCTCCTCATTTTTGGAGTAGACCAAAATATCATCTATGAACACAGGAACAAATTTATCCAAATACTTATTTAACACACTGTTCATCAGACACATAAATGTGGCAGGGGCATTTGTCAATACAAAAGGTAAGACTACAAGTTCGTAGTGTCCATACCGGGTTCGAAAAGTTGTTTTGCTGATGTCTTCTTCCTTGATTCTGAGCTGGTGATACCTAGTTCTTAAGTCAATCTTCAAAAAGACTGAAGCTCCTCTCACCTGATCAAAAATATCATCAATTCTAGGTAGAGGATATCTATTCTTAATGGTCAACTTGTTCAGTTGGCGATAATCAATGCACATCTTAAAAGTTCCATCTTTCTTTTTCACAAATAAGACCAGTGCTCCCCAAGGAGACACACTTGGTCTAATATACCCTTTATCTAACAATTCTTGCAATTTCATTTTCAGTTCCATAAGTTCAGGGGTACTCATTTGATAAGGAGCTCGGGAAACAGGTGTTGCTCCTGGCACCAGATCGATTGTAAAGTCAATTTCTCTTTTGGGGGGAAGATGAGGAATCTCATCTGGAAAGACTTCCTTAAACTCCCTTACCACTGGTAACTCATTCACCAGATTTTTTCCAGCTTTCTGTTCTACTTCCTCCACATGTACTGCATAAACTTGGTAACATTTTCTAGCTGTTCGTTTTAATTGTAGAGCTGATATTTGTCTTACTGAAAGGGATTTTGGTTTTCCTTTTAGAGTAAAAGGTTTCCCTTCTTCATCCACACAATGCAGGGTTTTATCCCAGCAGTTCATCAGGGCTTTCTTCTTTTCTAGCCAATCCATTCCTATCAGCAAGTCATAAGATCCTAACGGCAGTATGTTCAGATTTACTTCTGTTTGAAAACCATTTAATTGGATTGCTATTTTGGGCAATTTATGTGTTACTTTTCTCTTAGTTCCTGTGGCCAGCTGTACCAACCATTATTGCTGAAATTTTTCAGGTTTAAGATTACATTTTTCTACAATTCCAGGACTAATGTCACTCAAAGAAGCACCCGGATCAATTAAAACAGTAACAGGTAGGTCAGAAATCTTACCCTCCATTTCCACCATGGTTGCTTGATGTTCTGCTTGCCGATTTTCCAAGGCTGCACTGATAGTTGGTATATTTTTGGCGATGTCATTTACTGTTGTCGCTTCTGTTGGAAATATGATGCAGAGTGTTGTCCTTGATGGCAACCCACTGAATGAATATGAAGACATGCGACTGTTGACATGTGTTGTCCTTGATGGAAATCCACCTGATGAAGTTATGCTTGACTTGATGGACTTGGTAAATGATGTAAATCTGATGTGATATGATGTTGGTTAGCAATATGGCACTGAGTGTCGTCCTTAAATGGAAATATTCTTGATGAAGATGATGACAAATTACTTGATGAAGTTGTGATTGAGAGAATATGTTCTTGATGAAGAAAATATGATGTATCTATAGTGTGTACAGAAGGCAATGAAGAAAGGAATTCAGAATGTGCTCAAAGTATGATAAAAAGAGTATGTCTCAAGGAATACGCGGATATGTCTAGGGGAAGTTGCGTATGCACGCGGAAAACAACGTGCCAAGTCGCGTATGGGCAAAAGCGCTCAAAAAGTGCAAAACCAGGGGTAACCACCATGGTATTGACCCATTGTATTGGGTAATGATCCGCCTAATTGACCCCGTCCAGGAATACCATCAGAAGTAATGTAGTTTTGGGCTCATGGTATTATTTTGGATCATGGTATTGAAAAAGGGGCTCATGGTATTGAGAAAGGATAAACCTATATAAAGAGAAGAAATTAATTATGCAAATCATGAGTGTGGGTGCAAGATGTCTGAGCTTGAATGAATACTTCTCTCTGAAGTATATCTGAATGGAAAGGGTTACTCTTGAATGATAAATCTGAATGTATGATGCACCAATGATGAAGAAGGGGATCTAGATCTGAATTGCTCTTGTATTTGCTAGATGTGATTATGGAAGACTTAGATCTGTGATGAGGCGAGCATCTAGGCGAACATCTGTCTGAAGCAAAAGGGTAGATCTGAACTGAATATCTGATCTGATGAAGTATGCTGCTCTGTAATGATTGAAGATCTATACGCTACTTCACCGCGGAGGAAGCGCGTATATACGCAGCTTCAGCGAAGAGAAAGCGCGTATGCGCAATAAAATATACACTGAGGTATACGCCGGTTTGTGTGGACGGAAGCGCGTATATACGCGAAATCAGTGAAGTAAAAGAGCGTATGCAAACTAGGGTTTGCTGAAGCAAGGGGTATGAAATATCTGATCTGTTCTGCTGTGTTTCTGCTATCTGATCTGTGTTGATATGTATCTGTTGGTGATGTATGTTTGTGCTTAAAAAGTATGGAAAGGGTCCAATATGAAAATATGATGAAATGTGGCCTGCAAGTGGTGTTCTATTGAAGTTGTTGGATCCAGTGTGAAAATTGATGAAACGTGGTCCAAGGTGGTGCTGAGGGTTGTAGCCTTCAGTCAGGGGGTTGTAGCTCCCTTCCGGGTGAGGCTGGTAAACGAGATCGGGGGGTCGTAGCTCCCTTCCAGGAGAGGCTGGTAAACGAGTCAGGGGGTTGGAGCTCCCTTCCAGGAGAGGCTGGTAAACGAGCGCAGGTGGGTGCCTGCGTGCTGGTCAAGTCTGCGCCAGCACATATGTTGTAAGATGTTTTCTCTATAATAAAATATTGAAGGCCGAGCAACTGCAGCGGTGGTTTTCTCCCGACTTGGGTTTCCACCTAAAAATCCCGGTGTTCATGTGTGATGCTTTGTGTGATGGTTTATTCTGTTCTTACTGCACATGTTTACTGTTTATAGAACATCTAATGAATGAATGATGGAATGATATAAGTGAAGAAATAATGGCATAATTAGATCTCTGTGTATACGCAAGTTTTATGAAGGATATCCGCGTGTATACGCTAGTTGGCTTCAGCAAAGTAGCGTATGGGTTTTAAAGGAATGAAAAAGTAAAAAGTTTGAATATGCAGTAAATACTGATTCACCCCCCCCTCTCAGTATTTTTCCCAACAATTGGTATCAGAGCAGGTTCTTCTGCAGAAGCTTGATCGCTTGAAGGAGATCCGTCGTAATGGGAAAGAAGCAAAAGAAGAAGGCCACTGAAAAGGAGATATCTCAGAAAACATGTGCAGCAGAAAATGGAAAAGATAAAACAGGTATTGATAATTGTTCTGATGACTCTCTTTCTTGTGCATGCAATGATGAATATAGTGAAAGAAATGTTATGGATCTAGAAGAAGTTCTCAAGATCAAAGTTGAAGAACAACAAAGAGAAATTAAAGAGAAAGGCTCTATCGAAAAAGAGATGATCTCTAGAATGAAGGAACAGATAGAAATTCATGAAAATCTGCAGAGAAGGCTTGAAAAAGAAAACCTCGCTCTCAAAATAAATTTGGAAAAATCAAATAAGAATGATGAAGAACTTAGAGCAAAAATCATGTCTGCCATAGAAGAAGCATACAAGGAACATGAAGAACTTCTAGAAGAATCAAACAAGAAGAATGCAAGACTTGAAGCAGAAATTGTCTCCCTCAAAGAAGATCTCGAAGCATCAAACAAGAAGAATGAAGAGCTGCAACAAACATGTGAAGACAACGAAAATTGGTTGAAAGAAGAAATCCTAAATCTGAAGGATCAAGTAGAAGATGGAAGAAGGAAAGAAGAAAGCATGACAAAGCAATGTCAAGCCTTGGAGGTTGAGGTAAACATTCTCAAAGGTAAATTAGAAGAAAAAGTTAAACTTTTGAGGTTTAAAGATAGTACTAATATTTTGGACAATATTCTGAGTAATCAAAGGTCTCCTGCTATCAAACTTGGTCTTGGTTTCCATGAAACTGTTAAAGGAGAATCTAGCTCACAAGGAAGTCCTAAAAGTTCAAAGGATGTCAATGCAAAACCTAAAGTGTTGAAAGAAACAAAAGATAAACCGACAATCATGAATTCTCAAAGAAAATCATTCAATAATGTTGAATGCTTTATATGTCATAATTATGGGCATATTGCAGCAAATTGCAGGAGCAGATCATTTCAGCCTCAAACAAACAGATTCTACTCAGAAAGGTACTCTGGTTTCTTCAAGGGATATTGCTTTTCATGTAACAAGTATGGACATAAAGCAGCTGATTGCAAAAGAAGGAAGATTAGAAATACTCATTATGATTCTTATGCTTATTTATCTGGTCGCATGAAATGTTATGCGTGTAACAAAAGTATGGACATGTAGAAAAAGAATGCAGGTTGAACAGATCTGAGAAAGTGGAAAATTTCCAGCACACAATGAGCAAGTTCAAGAAAATTTGGAAAAGGAAGGAGGACCGGTCAGAAACGTAGGGAATATTGACCCTACTGCAGTCATCCGCTTCTGAAGCTTACTTCTCTGAATGACTGCAGAAGTAATGTGGGATACATTATGGAGATTAGTAATGTATCGTCATGGGGGGAGCAATGAATGATGAATCTCATGGTTGATTTGATTATTCTGGTTATATGTATTTCTGACAGTGCATCTGGTGTGAAGAAAGGACAGGTACAGGAGGTACAAAATCAGGAGGAAATGAAGGAAGATGATAATTTTTTGTGCTTCACTTTCCATACGCGGGTTCTATGAACAAAAGTCGCGTATACACGCGAGTTCCAGCAGACGCAGTCGCGTATTCATTTATGATAAGAGAATTTATATGATAGCTGAAGATCTGGAGCAGAGGCTCAGGGGGAGTATCAGTCTGATTGTCAATGACTGTATTATTATTCTAAATAATGATGATATGATACATGGTTTCTTATGTTGAGGACTATGGATGAGTCCTGTCTACTTGAGTATTCATTACTGAGATGAAAGTCTTATAATTTAGAGACAAGGACAGATCATGCAGAGATTGTTGCTAATGACTTGCTGTTGAAGGTGTTTCAGATTGCATAAGTTAAGGAAGAGCACTGGTTTAGGGGGCGCAGTAGGTTGAATACTAATGATTGCACTGTTGGCAATATGACTGCTTATTCTTTGGTGTTTGTGATACTCATGCTCAAATGATGATAACTTGGTACATGGTTTATTATGATGAGATTTTGAGCCCTGGTTGCTGATAAGTATCTTTTGTACTCACACATGGATGAGTTGGATGTCATTTGATTCAGAAATAAGAATAGATCATGTAGAGTTTGTTACTATGGTTGAGATATTTTGCCTACATATGTTACTTCATGTTAAATCTTGAAGATCATGGTGATATTGGACCTCATGGATGATTGACACAGAGTTGAAAATAGTGTTCTGGTATGATAATATCTCTTGGAAAGATTGTATTGATGCTGCAAAGAATCTGAAGGCTTGGATACTAATGGGCTTATGCTACAACCGGTGGATGACGCTTGAAGACACAACTACATTGTTTTGTAGTCCAGGGAAGCATTCAAATATCTCAGAAAGAAGTTGAACACTGTATTTTCCTTACAGAGAATCAGATCTGGTTGAAATTTAGAATATGGCTTGAGATACGCGGGTTTCCTAAAACACAGTCGCGTATATACGCGAGTTCCTGCACAAAAAACCGCGTATGTCTGATTGATGAATTTTTTTTTCTTGGAGTCAGCTCTTTTCAGCACAGCTGCAGTGCGGTTTGGTATCTCTGATACTTTTTGGTATCTCTGGTGGTGTTCCAGGTCTCATAATTCTGTTTCTAATGTTTTGATGAAGATGCCTTGATGATTTGTTGGTGGAAGCTTTCAGGATGCACAAACTAAGGGGGAGCCTTAGTCATTTGGAAAGATTGCTTGGTTGCACAGATTCAGGGGGAGCATTAGCTTTGCTGAGTATAATGCAGTATTGGCATTATGGTGGTTCTGATATATGTTCTCTTTATTGAGGACTTTCTGGTGTTGGTCATAAATGGTCATATTTATATTCTGATGAAAAGGTCATGTTGAGACCCATGATGTAAAATTGTAATATTCAGTCATGTAAGGACTTGTCAATTTTGTAAACCCACTTGGTTGGGTAGTTGAATTGAAATGTGTAAACCCACTTGGTTGGGTATTTGAGTCTCATATGTAAATCCACTTGGTTGGATATTTGATGTAAGTATGAGTCTTTGGTGATAGGACGTTTATAGAGTCATGTACTTCATTGAAAAACATGTTTGAAGATTCAGCATGAACTCAGGGGGATCTTGGCCACTTCAGTATACATCAGATCTGCAGAATGCTTCTTCTACATGAGGAGAAAAGGGGGTGAGTGTGTTGGTTTTGATCCGCCCGTTGCCCTTGATGTCAAAGGGGGAGAGTGTGTTGGTTTTGATCCATTGGTTTTGATCCGCCCTTTGCCCTTGATGTCAAAGGGGGAGAGTGACATGGTGTTTGAATGCAGATAATGGTGTCAAAGAATTGGGAGAGTGACATGGTGTTTGAATGCAGATAATGGTGTCAAAGAATTGGGAGAGTGACATGGTGTCAATGTACTTATTTGTTGTGGTAACCAAACACCATCATGGTTGCCATCAAGTCCAAAGGGGGAGATTGTTGGAAATATGATGCAGAGTGTTGTCCTTGATGGAAACCCACCGAATGAAGATGAAGACATGCGACTGTTGACATGTGTTGTCCTTGATGGCAATCCACCTGATGAAGTTATGCTTGACTTGATGGACTTGGTAAATGATGTAAATCTGATGTGATATGATGTTGGTTAGCAATATGGCGCTGAGTGTCGTCCTTAAATGGAAATCCTCTTGATGAAGATGATGACAACTTACTTGATGAAGTTGTGATTGAGAGAATATGTTCTTGATGAAGAAAATATGATGTATCTACAGTGTGTACAGAAGGAAATGAAGAAAGGAATTCAGAATGTGCTCAAAGTATGATAAAAAGAGTATGTCTCAAGGCATACGCGGATATGTCTAGGGGAAGTCGCGTATGCACGCGGGAAAGAACGTTATAAGTCGCGTATGGGCAAAAGCGCTCAAAAAGTGCAAAACCAGGGGTAACCACCATGGTATTGACCCATTGTATTGGGTAATGATCCGCCCAATTGACCCCGTTCCAGGAATACCATCGGAAGTAATGTAGTTTGGGCTCATGGTATTGTTTTGGCTCATGG
The DNA here is from genome assembly GCA_034641835.2 of Pinus albicaulis. Lineage (NCBI taxonomy): Eukaryota > Viridiplantae > Streptophyta > Pinopsida > Pinales > Pinaceae > Pinus > Pinus albicaulis. The sequence goes on along the minus strand of JAXQQM020081557.1, from coordinate 108,186 downwards.
TATCGAAAAAGGGGCTCATGGTATTGAAAAAGGATAAACCCATATAAAGAGAAGTGAAATTCATTATGCAAATCATGAGTGTGGGTGCAAGATGTCTGAGCTTGAATGAATACTTCTCTCTGAAGTATATCTGAATGGAAAGGGTTACTCTTGAATGATAAATCTGAATGTATGATGCACCAATGATGAAGAAGGGGATCTAGATCCGAAATGTACTTGTATCTTCTAGATCTACTTATGGAAGACTTAGATTTGTGATGAGGCGAACATCTAGGCGAACATCTGTCTGAAGTAAAAGGGTAAATCTAAACTGAATATCTGATCTGAAGAAGTATGCTACTTCATAATGATTGAAGATCTATACGCTACTTCGCCGCAGAGGAAGCGCGCATATACGCGGCTTCGCAGAAGAGAAAGCGCGTATGCGCAATGAAACATACACAGAGGTATACGATGTTTTGTGTGGACGGAAGCGCGTATATACGCGACATCAGTGAAGTGAAAGCGCGTATGCAAACTAGGGTTTGCTGAAGCTTGGGGTATGAAACATCTGATCTGTCCTACTGTATTACTACTATCTGATCTGTGTTGTCTGAATTGGTAAGTATCTGTTGGTGATGTATGTTTGAGCTTAAAAGTATGGAAAGGGGTCCAGTCTGAAAATATGATGAAACGTGACCTGCAAG